>JAYRBW010119123.1:0-17252 GCA_036023295.1 Invenusta paracnida
AATGGCTTTCCATAGATGGTGGATCATGATATTCTCTGCAACTGCTTTACTAATGACACAAGTTAATCCAACAGGTCGAACGTCAGATTCGATATTGGATGGCTGGGTTTTTTTGCTAAAGGGATCACATCGGCAGATAACCATTTCTTCGGCCAGATTGCTTCTTTCATAGATGCACAGACAATAGCTGTGATTGGTGGAGCAAGAAATTGACTGCAGTCTTTCCAGATCCAATTAGGTATAGTGTCAGGTCCAATAGATTTGTTAATTTTGATCTTAGACATCATTCTTTCCACTTCGCATATGCTTGGCAGACATTCCTCAGGGACCGAAAATTCGGAATTTAGCTCCGGTAGTTGTTCAAAGTTGAGGGGCATGATGTCGTCAGCAACAGAAAGAAAAAAATCGTTGGTTTTTGAGACAAACTTTTCAGGATTTCCTTCGAAGTTTTCATTAATGAGAGCTTGAAACTGATCCGTTTTGGATGAGCCGATAATGTTTTTAACTCCGGACCACCACTGTCTAGGATCTTTTAAGTTCTGAATGTTGTTTGCAACGTATATCGATTTGAGGTCTTTTCTCAATTTATTGGCCTTGTTGCGGTAGTGCTTAAATAGGATTCCGTCTTTGTTGATAAACCAATATTTATTCCGAAGAGCTAGGGTCTCCAAGAATTGGTCGGTGACCCAGGGTTTCGTATTCGCGGGATTTGTTTTTTTTAAACCCAAGGTAGATGTTTGTTAGTGAGAGATAAAATATGGTTATCAAAAGCATTATATGTGTTGAAACACTATGATGGTAAAAACATTTATTTCTTATGAAGACATCATCGTCGGTAGTTTTTTGATATTATCTTTCTGCTAATAATCATCGTTGTACATTATTTGGAAATAAATCTTTGTTCATTTCGAAATAATCTTCTATATGCTAATGTTTTTAAAGTACATAGGCACCTAAGTAAAGTAATAGAATACGGTTAATGAAATCATCATCGTTAACTGCCTATATAGTTGATATATAGGTAGGTATATTTCTCTAAATTTCCTTGTTTAGTCATCTTGAAGTCACATATATATAGTTGTTTGTCCCTTATAGCCGTATGTCATTTAATGATTTAAAGGTAATGTATACGAGAATCTTGAATGCGCATATTGAATATATTTTTGTTGAATTTCGATGGTGTCATTTTCACTCGTTTTACCTATGTATTTATTTTGTTCAGTTTTGTGTGTAGCGGTCATTTGCTAAATATCCCATATTATATAAACAAAATTAGTGTCGTATTTTCCAAAATATGTTCAATTAATTGTGAAATATTTTCATACTTTATTTGTTGTATTTGGCACAAAAAAATGATGCTGAATTTATTCTTACCCGTTGTCGTTTGTTCAACAACAACAAAAACAATGAAGTGTCTTTAAATAATGCGTGTGTATCAATTATTTCATTGCAAATATTAATCATATTAATTATGCATGTTAAACCAGTGCATTACATTCTGTGGGTGTACACAGGATGATTAACTTCACTGAATAACATTTTATATGAAATGGTAAATTTTGTACCTCTTGAAATATTTACAAGTTTACAAAAAAATTAATATTAACTAATATAGGTATAGGTACTTATAAATCATTAAACAAAAACATATTTTAGTTTTATATAATTTTAACTCAATATATTTTGTATGTACATTGAAGAAAACATGGTACATATTTAACGCGTATGTAACCATTTAGCAATATAAAGTTGCTAAGTTAATTCAAATGTGTATTTTGAAATAATACATTAATAAATACTTATGGCTTAAACGCGATAAATGTATGTGGACAAATCCATAGAAAAGTGTACAGTTTGCATTTTTAGTATGTTAAAATTCAAATGAAAAATAAACATAGTTACAAACTTCTAATAGGTATACTTTGTATTTCATTCCGTTTCATTAAAACATGTCAAACTGATAAATAAAGTATAGGTTTAAGTAATGTTATATAATATTTGATCGAACATTTCATTTAAACAGCCTAACTTTGTCTAAAACAGTTTTTTTGGACTACTTTAGAATGTGTATATCTAGTACACTATATTTAGTAAACATATGTACATTTATACAACTTATTAAAAACAAAAAAGAAGACGTCTAGTAATTTTGCAAACACAATTATTAATACTAAACAACTTGTTTGGTTATTTTTCAACTTTTTGGTAATTTCAGCAATGTATAATAAATAAAAGTAATTGTTCATTTTTTCTATATCACGTCTTACTGCAATTCATTGCTCTTCATATTATATAGAAAGTTGAATAATAAATACTTACCCCTTGAATCAAATCGTTTCCAAAGGCAAACTATCAAATACGACAATTGATTTTAGACAACTATCTTTCGCCTTACAAAGGCGCGGGATAATTGACATTTTACATTTGTCTTCGACATGAAAGTAAGAACATTTACAGAAAATTCAACCTAACTTAAAAATAAATATATTACTTATTAGATGGTTTTCATATATAGTCTCTAGTCATGTAAAAATAAATATTTAATTTGTTAATTTAAAGTTTTAATAATTAAGCCTCCTTGTTTAATTAAACTATGGTAAGTAGTTTGATTGTTAGTATATTTTTATTTAGAAATACGTCTAATTTAAGGAAAATATAATATTTTACGATTACTTAAAAATTGACTGAAACATGCCGGCAGTGCACTTTTCCGTAGATTGGCTTTTATGTATTAAAAATCTGCTTCCTATAGTAGTCACGTTATTTCTTGTTGATCTCTCTACAGATAAACGAATTTTCTTTCTTCTGTCTTTTAATCGTTTTAATCGACTTTGCCGAAATATTTTTAATGCAATTAATCTGAAACTAGAAAAATATGTTTTGTATTAGTATGTCTTAATCTGTCTGTAATCTATACAAAATGTGAATTTATTTAAATGTTTTAATGAATATAAAAATAAGATTAATAGTATATCCTCTGTTATTCATTACATTTTCTTTAAAATGAATTTGATCTTTCCTTTTATTAACATTACATTGCTTACAAAATATATTTAATTTGTATTTATATAAATCATAGACTTTAAATGAATTACTTGTTGTTATATTTACGGTCTATGATGTAAATACATTAATAATAATAATAATAATTTGTTGATTATATGCTTCCTTTTTCTTAGTGTTATTTCATACTAGTGTACTAACATACCTATTACAACATACAACTCTAAAATCGACTAATATATATATGCGTATCTTTTCAGTGAATATAACAGCTACTGATGTGATACTTGCAGGTGACAAATATTCCTATTGATGATATCAACGACGTGTAAGAGGCGGAAAATCTATTAGATTGATTAGGTTGAAGCGCCTCGTAAAATAACTTAACTCTTTTTGGGGGTTAGATCGTATAAGGTTCCACTGACCATGATTTTGTTATGGTTCCTGCTGGAGGTGACTGCAGCATGTGAACATCTGCTAGAAAGGTGTTCCACGGTTTCGTTGGTTTGGCCGAAACACCGACATTTAATATGTCGGTTAATAATATTAACCAAATATTTATGAAAACATTTACGTTTTGGTTTAATTCTTTTTACTGAAAATACTTTGACCTTAATATTCGCAAAGCATTGTTATTGTATTGCCATATTATTTGATTCGATCTAAATTATGTTTGGATTAAATTGTTTTACTTTTATTATAACTGATTTTGCAACAATTAAAATAAAATACAACAAAAACCAATTTAATAAACTATTAGACTTAAAAGCGAATCGGAATAATCGAATATGGCGGCTACCATTCGCGGGAATTATTGATTTATTTTTTACTTGTGCATATTTTCAATGCGTATATTATTTTAATTTTTAATTATGTAAAATATGTGTGCAATATTAAAAAGCTTTCTTTTCGTCTTCTATTTGAAGTTTGTTGAGTGTGCCGCATAAAAACCTAAAATATTGAACACATTTGATGCGTCAATACAGTACACAGTATGGAGGGAGACTTACAGTGTAGTATTTTTTTCAATTTCTCTATTTTTGAAATAAAACAACCTGTTTCTTAGAGCGCTATAATTTACTCACCGTACCTACTCCGTTTTAGTTTTCTTTTGTTGTAAATAAGGGTAGGCATTTTTGAAAAGTAGAAATTTCAAATAATGTTTAGGGCATTTTTGCATTTTTGCATTTTTATATAGAAATTAATAGCAGCGTCTTTTCAGGGGGTTGAATTATATAATATTATATAATAATAATAATAAAATAATAAAATAGTAACATATTTTATATTGTCAACTTATTTGAACTTTCTTTTTATTTATTATTACATTTTGATATGCTATATATAATATATATACTACATATTATATTATTTATATTTTAGTAAGAAATATTTATTAATAACAATTGAATATACGTGGAAAACATAATATTACTTCCTAGATACCTTTACCAAATATTAAAAGGCAAAACAATTTATATATATGTAAATACATAAACCAACAATAAGAAACATAGAAAGAAATTGTAATTTCTTAATTATATTTTTGCTAATATGTATTATATTTTACTGTAATATATATAAATACTCCAATTAAATGTTTTTACATTAAATCATTTCATATATAACTGTAAAAATTCTCTTTCAAAATTTGCTTAAAAATAAATCATATAAATATTCTTAAACTATATTATTATTATTTTTAATTTAAGCGCTAGCTCATTATACACTTTTCAGTTCATAGAAAATGAATAAATGTGTAAAAGGTATTTATTTCCTGCTTATTAATTAATTACATGTATTAGAATAAGTTTTATTTTAATTCGATATGTACATACCTAATAAAATGTTGATAAAATATATCTATGTAAACATAGTCCTTGCTGTTACTTGATCTCTTAAGTTAATATAGATTGACTTTAAACTATTATAAAAGAATTAAATAGTTGAAATTAAATAAAACATGAAGTAGGCATAGTTGATAAGAGATCGTACTAGATATCTTCGAATGTATAATCAAAGCATTTCAATTGCAGCAAATAAGAAACTCCGTATACAGCTAGGGTGTTTCAAATGATTGTTAACAGCTGTCTAACATAGCTATCTCAATCAAACATATATATACATTATAAGAGTATTATTTGATTACAGGAATACATTAGCGCCACATCTCCGCACATCCATTAAGTCCAGGATTATTGGAAAAAATTCAAGTTGGAATTCCCGATTCCTATAAATACCACCTAACTAATTGTCTTTGACGAGCGAGACCAGAGATGTTGAACTACAACAAATCAAAAAAATAGTGAAATTATGATAGATGAAATATTAATCTGATATTTCATACTATACTAATGAATATTACCATAGGAGCCAGGGAAGAGCTGGACATGCACCCTTTCGGCCTTGCTAGACAACTTCGGCAGTCCACACTCCTCGTAATGCTGTAAATACAAGAGCAGCATAATATGAATTTATTGCAAATATACTTAACTTCAAAACCACATTTACATATACCTACTACCAAAGATTAAATTGCAGCTGATCAATCTAAATAACTAGACTCATTGTCTGATTCAGAATAATAACCAATAGAAAAGCATGAATTATAAGTATTTGTACATTTTTTTTTCATAATTTTATAATTATGTAATAATTTGAAATATAGTCTCAAAAGAATTTTCATATATACCTTTTATACCTTTTATCTTTGACGGTGCATATTTTAACAATAGTTTTTCGACATACTAATTGTTGGTCAGAACATTTGGCTAATGATGGCTAAATCCTAAGAAATATGATCGACATCACAATTTGGTAGATGGAACAATTTATTGAATTTTTTCTGATTTCCTTCATTTTTCTATATAAAAATGCATTTTTTTAAAGAAAAATGATGTTTTAACTATTATTATTTATAATAAAATGTTGCATCATCTAAAGGATTGTATTCATATTACAATGCATTGACTAAATTATGTATTAACCAGAAATAATTTAGGACAGTTCCCAAACCATTTATAGGTAAAATAGGTTTGGGAATAGCTATTTATATGTAGCTGAAAAGATAATACCATGATTTACATATCTAATTAGGCTTGTAATACTTAAATAAACAAAATAACATGCAAAATATTTTATAAAAATGATTTTTTTTTAAATATGCTTTTTCATGAAAATTAGGTTAAAGCCAGTCAAAAACCCCTTTTTATTCTTTAATATAGAAAATCAAATAAATGCAATCATTTGTTCCAGCTATCAAATGGTGATGCCTATCATTTTTTTGGAATCTACACATGAATAGCTTTTAACGCAGTATCAAACTTTTACTTCCTTTTTGGGGTACCGGCAACCCTTCTTTGGCTCCTGGTCAACGGACTAACTTGGCCTATTTTTTAAGTTTGTATTAATTGTATTTACCTTCGCATATGTACCTTCACGTGGTGTGCTTTATGATCCATATATTTAATATAGTAATAATAATAATAATAATAATTCTATATTTATAAACAAACAAGCATGAAGTACCATAATGAGAATCAAGGTACGAGTATAGTTACAAATTAAGTGTAAGTTAACAATTAACACTTATTAGGTTGAAAATAGTAATGAGAAAAAAAAAAGTTATGTGATAAGAGTATTGTTACTTAGGGGAAGGAGTTCCTATATTTTGTCGAGTGAGAATGGGGCTGAATGAAGCAGTCAGGGCGGTGTGTCGAGCGTTTGGGTATGTGCTGGAAGAGGACGTGTTCGTTATTAAGAGCAGCTTGGGTGAAAAGACGCAAGCCGGCTTTTTTTACGCCTGGAAGCCAACGCAGAAAAAACCTCGTAGTTACACGTTTCTTGAACTAAATTGAACTGGCAAATTAATCGGTGGTATCGATCATTAGTGGTTTCAAAGAGTCAGTAGAACAACCTATTTTGCTATCTTTATATTTAATTTGATTTACTTTTTTGTTAATTTATCAAAAAATGTGCAGAGCCTTCTCAGGCATTGTCGCACGGCATATAACGGAATATATGTACATAGAAATATTATAACAATGAAAATGATAGGAAATACTGGATACTGGATAATTATATTATCTGAAACAACTTTTATTTCTAAACAGCTGTCATGCATATGATACGTATTATTAACAGTGATTTTTATCTATATATTTGATCTATTTCAATGAATATACTTCCGTAAGTATGTATAACATATGTATTGTAAAAAATTGCAGCTTAAAGAAATTTGTTTCACAAAATATATACTGTGGTGGTTGTTCACTTTAAAAGTAAAACAAAAATAGTCACGAACAATTTACTGTTTATCCAAAGCATTAATTCATACCCTGTACGAATGAATATCTCAGACTGAAAAAAATTGGATGTACTTTTTATAATTTGATGGAAATTCTAATATTTCACTGGATTTGTTGTAAATTAAAAGTTGATGTTGTTAAAATATAATTGTCATCTTTAACTTTACATCAAAAGTAAATGTCTAAGTGTGATATTTTATGTTGAAATTTCCAAATGTATAGTTAACTATCATATCTATTATCCATCAATATTGACGATATAAGTCGGGAGTAAATTAGAGACAACAGGAAACGTTCATATTCAATTAAAATCATGAATTATCCACATAGCGCACTACATTACTTAAATTGGGAACATTTTATTGAACAAAACATTTATAAATCAGGAAATGTAGATAAAAGTGCGCAGGTATATGCATGTTTAGGGGAAATGAAAATGAATGGAAATTAAATTTAGGTTAAATGATATTATTAATACCATTATTACCCTATAAAACCCAAGCCTATATTTTTCCATTATTTTTAACTTTCACATAGTGTTCAAATGCATAACTAACAATATAGGCAAAGTAAAATTAATATAACATTTTACTTTCAATTACTTTTTTTATTAATGGGTAGATATGACATAATTTATATTTGAAATTAGTGTAAATCAAAACAACTTCATAATATACCAATTTATTATACATAATTCAAAAGTGACATCAGTGGCATATGGGTTTCAAAAATGGGCATACAACTTTTATAGCATAATAGAAATGTTCTAGTAACAAGTTTATTTACAGAAAGCAGGAAAGGATTTGATGCAGCCGTGGTAGGTATTGTACCAAATAGTTAGTTGTAATAAAATGGAAAAAATACTTCTGGTGTAATCGAACATTTAATTCTGGACAACTGTATACTTTATGTTGCTTTGCAAAAGGCAAATTTACCCTCCTTGTCAATTTTCATAAATTTGCCATCAACCGAATAATTACTTATATCAAGGTTGACATCCCCTTCAGGACCATTTCGAATCCTTGGAAAACATTCGATTTTCAGCAAACAGCGAACAACGTAGCGCAAAAATCCAAGTGAGTTATATAGTTTGCACGCTATAATCGCCAGGAAGCAACAGAAAGTAGGTTCATCATGTGTTTTATTTGTGGAAAGTATCTTCTTACCCCGAATAGAAGGTCTGTTATAGTCATTCAAAAATCTATCCGTCATATCCACACCACCCATATTGATATTGTAAACTGCATATGACATTTGGCTGTTCTACTTGAATGTAGCGACATTCTTATTGATTATAGCGCCGTTGCTGATTTCTTCAGCAACCCCCTTTCAGATTTCTTCAAATCTTGCAATGTGTTTTTCAATCTGCTGAATCTTATGGTTCATGTAGAAGGAAATCCGTTTGTTCGCAAATCATGAAAAGTTGAAGGATATAAAGAAATTATCGAACGTTATGTGAAATTGTGAAATGATAATTTGATGGCTGTTCAATTTTCAATTTATTCAAAAGGCCGGTAACAACTCTATGACACAGAGAGTCTTCCTGTTGATGTGCTTCCATGCCACAATGCATTTCAAATTGAAAAGGATATCCATTTTTCGACGACACGAACAAATACTTATATTTAAATTAAACGGATTTATTCTTCATGAAAATTTTACACAAATACTTACAAAAATAAGGTAGCATTTGTTCATCAATATACTTATATCACATATGGTAGAGTGTAATGTACTATTACCGACATGCAATGTTTTTCGTATTCTTAATATAGATTATTAAGGAATAGTATCAACAGAACAATAGCTCTTAAATGTTGTACTAAGTAATTTGATTTGTATTTTCACTTTTTGCTTTCTGAAAAAAAATCGTATAGAATTGATTATGTATAAATTTTCTCTTTCAAAAATGCAAACGCTTAACAAATAGGAAACGTAGGAACCTATTATAAATGTGCGTGTCATACGTAGATTGTGGTATGTACGCTAACAAAAACATGTAAATATATAAAGATACATACAAATATCGTTTCGTTTTTAAGACGGTATTGCTACGAAAATGTATTCGTTAAAAGAAAAAAACAAGCTATGTAGGATGTGTTATTTTTGGTGTTAATAACAACTTATCAAATATCAGAGGCAAACTGATTATTTGGGATATTACAAGTTGAACAAACATATTAATATGTAGTGTACTATTACATATGAGACAAGATTAAAGTTAAATCTATATTTTATATAAATTAATCTTAGTTGATATTATGTGTGTTTAACTTGTAATAACTCACATTTAATATAACTTACTTTTGATAAGGTGATATCATAACGAAATATAAGGCATCCAATAAATATTTGGTTTTCTTCTACATTTATTTACTACCATACTATGCTTCACAAGAAATACTATTTTATGACAACAATATTTTACAGATTTATATTAAGGTGATCCCTTGTTGGGTGAAACATGTATTAGTATGTTTCATTTTATTATAAACGTCGGATGACATTATATAGTTAAGTGTTTATAAAATACTAATACCGCTTTCCTTATTTGATGAATGGCTGAGTGCTTTCTAGAGCTAGAATTTCATAATATTAAATATACGCATTGAATACGTATCAATAAAATAAAAAATACAATATGTTAAAATTATTCACTCTTCAGGCTTTAAACTCAGGTTCTCCTCTTCAGGGAATATATTAAATTAATGAAATATCATATAAATATTTTATACAACGGTTTGTATATTTTCCCTATGTAGGTAGGTATATTTGATCGAAAAACTTATTGGTATTTATTTATAGCCATTCTAGTAGTACTATTCTTAGGTAATATTGGTAAGCTAGCACAGATCTCACAATAACCACGCAATTTAATTAGATTTTCTATCCTCAACCAGCAGCCGACAGGATTTAGAAACTATATTAATTCAATTTTTTTTATAAATTGAAGCATTAAACTTATAAAAAGAAAACACAGAGCATGTTGATATATTTAATTTAGAATTTTTTGTAATGTTGTCTGTACTGTTACCGAAAGCTTTGAAAATAAGCTATGTTAGTGCGTATTTAGCTTTTACTTTTGTTTTACTATTTACAGGAGAATATGTGTATATATACGTATGTATGTGCGATATAATTATTTAGTAACCACAGAATTCACTTTTTCAAATTAACTATTAAACAATATGAACATGAACGCTTTCTTCTTCTCGTGTAAGCTTTGTGATTATTTTGAATCATAAACAACATCAATGTCATTTTTTCCCCATTACATGCCTAGATTTTTTGTTTGTCCACCTTCTACCTGGAAAGGTTATTTCATTTATTAAATTTTGACATCCATCAGCTACAGTTATCACGTAGTAATATACGTGATATGCAAGGCATTTTTTGGCCGCTCTGTTTCATAGAACTATGACGTAAGTAAAACATGGAAATAGACTTAAAGAACCATGATTATAAAAATACATAGTAGAATAAATACCGCTGCGATCGAAAGGCCGTGAAATTTTCAAATATAATATACGTACCTATAATTATAGTCAATGGTAGATTTCATGAACTACAATTACAAGTTTACAATTCTACGATTTAATAATTAGTTTACATTTTGCAAGTGAGTGCTACTTACTTTACTATAGCTTTTCTAGCAGTAACTATAAATATAAGTTGTAGAAAACTTACAAATCTATTAATACCTTTTTAGCTAACTGTTTTCATTATTAGTCTACCGCTCATCTATTTACGTTGCGGTGATTTTTGTATGCTTGATCATAGTTCTCATGTTTCTGCATCGATCGTCATCGTCATATAATTTATGTCAATCTACATAACTTTCATAGTTTAAAAACTGCCAATCTACATAAACCTAATTTTACAAGAGGAACAAAAATTAAATTGAGGCTTTATAAAACAGAACAAATCAAAAATAATTATTATTTAAATAGTAGAATTTAAATGTTTTCTATATCTAATTTTAATTATTCGCGTAGTTAAGATGGTTTTGACAAAATTATTGATGAATGTCGATTGACATTTTTTGCATTAAAATATCGTCGACAATAATTTATCTATAAAAAAATCATATTGTTATGTCTCTATAATTGATTTAAAAAAAGTTTATCTTAATAATAATAACCAAAATAGTGCAAAATATACATAACTGTTAAAAGATGAATTAAAATAAAAGTATACATATAACACAATATTTAATAAAACATTTAAAATTTAGTGATAAGTTAATAATATAGAAAATTTAATTGGTGCCAACGAATGCACTTGGGGTGTTGTTACGGTCAAAGAAACCAGTCTTCTCGATAAAAAAATATAGTTTTTTTTAAAGGTTAATGATATCAGCTGCTGAACTACATAATTGTTTTAAACTATTTAAGTAATTAATATTATAATTCATCACTCCATTATTTGAGTTGACATTAAATGTGCTCTACACAGTTTAAGTTATTATACTACGTGTTGACTTCAGGAGTTGAGATTAATTATTTTCTTGTATATTTATACTTTTAAGCAAATAATTTTTTATATATTTAAAACTCATAATTTTATCGGTGTAATTCGTATGATATATATATATAACGTATGTTTAATCTTATTAAGCTGATATACTAAAATAGAGATGATGGAAATACTTTTATATGAATATTATTATTTTAAATATTTCTGGACTATCTCTTTCTGCAATATTATAATATTTCATTGTGCCAAATAATAATGATGACGTTTATGAAATATTTCATATATCTACACAGATTATATGCTATATACCAAAAAATAATAAATTAACATTTATGAAATATTTCACATACCTACACAAATAATTTTCTAATAACAGCTTTAAAAATTAAAAAGGGATTTATTTAAATTTAAACATCACATTCTAATAGTCAAATCTTCTGTAAAAGTTGGACAATTTCCTTACATGTACATACTAATAATTAACAAAACATTTAAGTTATGCATATATAAATCTCTAAAACATGTAAAAATAACACATAAAAGTAAAATATAGATAAATGATTTTTATTTTTTTGTGTATGTATGTATATAAACATTTACAGTAAAATAGATCCAATAAAGTAATTAAGTTTAAAAGCAAATATATACCGTAGGATAGCGGCTGTATAGATGACAAACACGCAGGACTGGCTTGGTCGGAATATAGGCTTGTCATCCCTAATATAAACATTTTAGAGTTTAAGATTTATAAATCTCTACATTCATAAATATCTACAAAAACATTTGGTGCTATTATAGGGCGTGTAACGATAATTTTATTAAAGAACCTCACGATTATTGCATGGTTATCGAATCCAAAATGCTAGCATGTGGTGGTATTCCTGGATTTTTCAAACTTTGATATCCACCAACATTGGGAAAGTATAATTATACAATAGACACGTAAAACACAGATTTATTTAGAGATAAAAATGACAAACATTGTATCATAATGTGGGCATTTTTGTTGAATGGTTTAGGTTATCTTTCTCAAGATTTCTTATCTACATAAGATATGCATATATTATTATATTACTGTTTATTAAACCTATTTCCGCACTGTTTGTCCCATTCCCTTATATGGTGACGAATGTGTCCACAGTCTAGCTTCTTAAGGCGGTATAAAAGAGCGAACCAACATAAAGTGTACATGTAACAAACTGCTGAGGTTAAGCCCGTTCATATTATTTGCCAGGTCCTCACATTTATCCATACCATAGCCTTCCAGGATCTAACCTTTCATCGAAATCGCCAAGTGTACATATATATCAAACAAATATACATTCCTCTTTAAAAGCAAATTAATTTAAAATTATTATTTCATATTTTTGACTTTAAAAGTAGTAGATATTGGTATACATAAAAAAATTAATTACTTAGCGTTTTCGTGATATTTAACTATTTTTTAATGAATTGTATTAAATGTTCAGGATATATATAAAATATAAATTAAAGTTAATTACATTTTTTTAATGATATATATAGTTTTTTTTCTTAATTTTTTCTAGATTTGATTAAGTAATATTTTTGTGATATTTAACTATTTGTTATTGAATTGTATTAAACTTTTAGGATATATATTTATATATAATAATATAAATTTAATTAATTATATTTTTTAATGATATATTTCACATATTTTTAATTGGATATATTTTTCGAGATATGTTTGAAATATATATTATTAATTGCAATTATTTTCCAGTTTATTTATATATAATACATATATTTTTTATTTGCATTTTTTTAAAAGATATTTATAATATATTTCACTTATAGTGTATATTTTTAAAGATTTAATGTTTTAGAGAAGATTTAAAAACGTTTATTTTGTTTTAATGAGTTACAATTGTAATATTAATCCTCTTAAACTTAAATGGTTATGTTTGGCAGCTTTTTAATAGATAGTTAATACTTAGTAGGCGGGGGAGGGTATAATATTTCTGTAATATTTTATATTAAATTCAATTTTTGATAAATAATCTTATTGAAATACCGAATTTCTTGCAAATATAAACTATATTTCTTAGTTATATTTACCTTAATTTTAAGTCTATTTCTGTATAATATTTGTTTGAAGAGATATATTTAATATTGTATGTTAGTGCTTTATTTTATTAATCTTTTATATAGTTTTATTTTATTTTCTTTATCCAGTGTAGCTCTTTTTTTACTTAAACTTTATTTCAAACTTTATATGTAATAAACTATATGTATTTCACATGAAATATGTTCCTCTTTTTTAACCTTGTATATAACTACATAAACTATTTATAGATTTTTAGATTTTATGCGAATTATATATGCGTTCAAAGATTCTATTTTTACTTTCATTTTACACTTAATTTAAAGAGATGAATCTTTATATTAATTTAAAATGACATATCATATGTACAATAGCTTTAATGACGATATATTAATATATATGTCATTTAAATTTTTATTTTTATTTTTTCCAGATATAAGTAAGGAAAATGTAGACAATAGTACTCTAGAATTTTTATATTGCGGGCGTTAAAGTGATGCCACATAAGTATTTTCTGTCAATAGTGTGCCATGCCGCTAATAGTACATAGTAGTACACAGTACACAGTACACAGTACACAGTATACGGCAAATGTATACATATATATATATATATATCAACCAAGTATAAGCGTAGATAGTGAGATATATTAACACCACTAGCATATTCTAGTCTCGGTTGACACTGACGATTTTAAACAATAAGTGTATCAAAATTATCGAATAAAACATAAACATTTAGCCGCTGTCAATTACTAAAATTAATAATTTACGAACGCTTTGTGCAGCACTTTTTTTACAAATAAATAGGTAATTCCAGGAGTAAGTCACGTGACCCACATAAATAGGTAATTCCAGGAGTAAGTCACGTGACCCACATAAATACGTAATTCCAGGAGTAAGTCACGTGACTCACATAAATAGGTAATTCCAGGAGTAAGTCACGTGACCCACATAAATTGTAGTTCATGAAACCCAACTAGATTTGTAAATTTTCATTGACATTAGTAGATGTTTAAAATCATTTTTTTATAGAAATTATTATTAAAGTTATAAAATTATTCGTGAAATGGTATTTTTAGTTGATTTGTAAATTTGATATAGTAAATGGTAGTTAGTTGTAGATAATTGTGAAACCAACCGCATAGGCATAAAATGCCACAGAATATTGCATAATAATATATCGATATATAAATAAATTGCTGTAGAATGCTAATGGGCGTAAAATGCTAAATAAATTGACACGATATTAAAATGTAGTAAGGAGTTTAGGCACGTATAAACACATATAGGTATGTGTACATATATCAAGTATTGATATATACATACATACATACATGTATTAATTGAAATGGGTCAATTTCTTTATAAAGCATAGCTATAGATATAATCAGATTTTTAAAGATAAATAATTCCATATCTAAGGACATATTTCTATTTATGGGACATCCTTAAACATAACATCTTTTCAAGATTTCATCTTATCTCCAACGATGTATAAATTTGTAGTCATTTATTTCGTTAAACGCAGTGTAAGTATACGTATATAGGAATCCGTTATGTATAATGTGTAACCATATTAATTAATTTGCACATTTTGCAAATAAACGGTATGTTGCTAATACATGGCATATTTGTAAAACGTTCCGTAATATGTAATTATCTCACTCAAATAGTATTATTTATAAACATGAATATAATCATAAAAAAATTGGAAAAAGGAGGTCAATGGAGAGATTGCTGCAAAAAATGTGTGTATTATATAAAAAATATATATTATGTAGGTACAGGGAGAGTTAAAACAACTTTAAATAACTTTAGCCATTTATGTATTAATTTCTATATTGATTATGTACTTTTTAATCTTTTGATATACGTAATGTATTTATATAAGTAAGATTAAAAGTACTCAGATCATAAAATTGTATTTTATTAAATACACGACACTATTAAAAAAAGAAAAGCACTTTGATTGTTTATGATACGTTATTTTTAAGATTTATGATACGTAGAACTTGATGGTTCTGTAGACGTTTTTAATGGTTTGTGCGACATTCATTTTCGCTTTATTATGCGTTTTATAACACATTTTTTAAAGATGGATAGTTGTACGCCCTCAGCCAATAATTTTACATAAACGTTTGCTAAATGTTGATACCAAATGTAAAGAATTTTTAAACGTTAAACTTGTGTTTCATAAAACCGTCTATATCATAGAGTAATTAAGAGTTTTAACTCTTATTGATTTCATATGTATCGCGTTATTCAGTTTTGATATAAATGGATAGACTAGAAGTAGTGTTAAATATTTTTATTAAATTCATTTTACGAGCAAATATATACATATTCATACAATTTTATCACAGGTAAGTTGTCTCTAATATATAATGCATTGCCTGTGTATCTAAAACTGTTTTACTGATAAACGATTTAAATGCTGTGAATTTTAGAAATATCATTATGCAAAAACTTTTGGGTAGACGAATAGTAATATAAAATTGCACAAATAATCAATAAGAGTCGAAACTCTATCATGGTCTATATTATAAATTGTTTAAATAACGTAAATACTTTTCCATATTCAATAATTTTTTAATAACTACAATACTAATAAATGCATACTTATAATATAACGTGTAAATTAAATAGTTGATTAATTTGCTTTAAATTGTACCATTTTAAAATATGTTATAACTGTTTCTAACATTACAATTTCAAAAATGAGCATACAGAACAAATTGAGAAGACAAAGATTGATCTCTTTTCTAATTTCTCAATATTGTCTTTCAATTTGATCTGTATTCTCAGTTATTAGTCTTGTAACTTGTACTTATTTTATCCTATATGACGTATTTATTCTATAAAACGCCTAACCTCTAATAAACGCCTATATACCTCTGTTTTGGTATAGATTTGAAGAAAAGAACATGACAACACATGAAAAGTACCTATACTAATTACATTTTTAGCTCTCTTACTTTTCTTTATTCTAATACACGCCTAGGTGAAAATCTATAAATATTATTATTTATTGTATTAATTATTTCTTTCCTCACGATGTCCACATTATAGGACGAAACCTGGTCGAAATATACGTTATCAATTTTATTATCTTAGCCTTTATTTATATATTAAATACAATTAGGATATAATATATATTTTTAATAAATGATGTCAAAAAAAGCTTAGTTTTATATATACGGCAATATATTACACAGTTATTTAAAGTAAATTGTTACTAAATAGAAATTTTAGACTATGATTATATTTTAAGTACAGTAATAATAATAATAATAATAATAATTTTATTTAACCACAAATATGAAAAAATACAATCAAAGTGGGGAAGTAACACAACAAAAATAGAGAAGGAAGAATGTTTGAGACAAATGATAACATATA
>JAYRBW010119134.1:0-39574 GCA_036023295.1 Invenusta paracnida
TAGTAGTATTCACTATTAGAGATAAGTGAAGTTATAAGAGAAATAACTGCGATTGTGGAGTACTTGGCCGTAAATTATTTTTTTTCGGAAAATAAACAAAAAATAAATGTAATTAAATTTATATATCGTAAAGGATAGTGAGATGCTTGATAATCGTGGCGTGGTTGTGGCCGCAAGCAGCCACCAGCTTTTAATAGTGTATAGGGGGTACTTGTTAATTACATTTATTTTTTGACGTTTTGTTTATTTTACGAAGAACAATTAATTTACGGCCAAGTATTCCCAATCCCTAAAATAACAGTCATTAAAAAAAATCAACATATTAGAATAAATATATATATATATATTTTCAATAGTTATTTTTTAAGTGAAATAGACAATTTATGCACTGTAATCTCTTCTATTTTACTCTAAAATGTCATTAAAAATTTTTATTTAATATAAAAGTTAGAAGCAATTAGTTACAATGTTCATCTGCCACGAAAATATTGCTTTAACTCTTCATTATAAAATGTGTCTATAACATTACAAAAAATCTTCCACTTTATTTTTGGAATCGTAATCTTTGGCTATTAGAAATTCCTTTGAAAATATTGTTTTCGTCTTTATCATTAAAAATGTCTGGCAGAAACATAAAAAATGCCATGTTTCATTTATAATAACAAAAAAGTTATTAATTCGGTATATATTAATCACAATGTTAATTTGTTGTTCACAATCAATGTTAATCACAACACAATCACAATGTTAAATTGTCAAAAAATTCTCAACTTCTAATTCAAGGTCAAATTGATTATTTTAAATGCCGCGCTATTTACAAACACATATTGACCAATTAGATATAAATAACAGGTTAAAAAACAGATAGATATCTACTTATTTCTTAAAAGTAGGTCAAGGTGTAAACGAATCAAATTACAACAAATAGTAAACAAATGAATTAAACGTTATTGTTTTAAAAATAAAACGACGTATTTTTGTCGCTGTTTTTAATCATTTTTTCTACTCGAAAAGGCCCTTTATTAAACTTTTATTTGTAAACGAGTTTTGTAATACTATAATAAACCCAAGACTAAAATGATTAAAGTATAATTGTACTATTAATATTAAATTACTATTAATTGTGAATTTTTCAGTTTAAATGTACAGTTTACTAAATTAAATAATTCGAATCAAATATTGTACGAAGGGAAATATAAAGATTTTATTTTTTGGATAGAATAAAATAATGTATGCAAAAAAATACAGCATATACAAATAATTAATATTATTTCTGAATAAGAAATCGAAATAAAACCAAGTAATGAAAAATTGAATTATTTACATAACTCTTCAGCTTAGAAATTGCGACAAACAATAAAATATAAAAAGAAATCTTTTAACGAAATGCGGTAAATTTATATTTTTTAAACTTTACTCTATTCCTTAAAAGAGCAGAAATACTTATTAAAAATTCATAAATCATAAAAATTTCTCTAGAAACATGCACGCATTCAATTTTACGTAAAAATGTATATTAAAGTAGTTTTATATATACTAATTGTAAATATATATTTTGAGGTATATGTGTATACTACATTATTAGATATAGCCTTGGGGCTATATATGAATGTTGGCAATTGCGGTAGATATATTTTCACAATCTAAAATTTTCGTGCATACGATAGTTCCAAAATAATTGTAATATATTGAGCCTGTATATTTGTATAACGTACAACCAAGTAGTAACTATACACCATGCATTTAGGCAAACTGGTCTCCATGCACTACAATAGATAATGTACATACATTGTTCACCCGAGCTGAAGAACTAAATTTCCACAATATTTCTCTCCTCTCTATGAGGTGTACAACAAACACACTGACTGGTCATGTATTTAAAAAAATACGCATCCAAATAAACATACTGTTAGTTTTGAGAGTAGCAGAGATATAGAGAGTAGGTACTCTACTAGTAGAAAGGCAGGTAGGTGTACAATTTGCTATAGGCATCGCGATTTCTGATTAACAGGAGCTACCTGTTTTTCTTGCTGCTGTGGTCGGCCGATATATCTCCATCAATCTCCACTGAAAGGTCTCGGCATCTTCAGTCTATCTACAAGTTGTATACTAGAGGAACAGTATAGTTATATAGATAGATAGATGATGATAGGATCCTTACACTCGGAAGGCGTCCATTTTGTTAGAGACTAGAGAGATAGGTAGAAGGTGTGCAAGGCTGGATGTCAAGTTGAGGTAGGGCGTACAATCGCTACAAGATTCACGTCATTAAGTTTACAGAATGTTTCCCACACTGGCTGTACCTATAGACTCAAGGTTTCCATTCAAGACTCGGGTGAGTAGTAAGTATCTCGGCGATAATTCGCGAGTGTCCCACTCCCTTCTCACTTACTTAGTTCAGTTGTAGTTTGTGTGTTTGCGTGCGTTTTCTTCACTCTTCATTCACTCAGTTATTTTCTAATTAGCTCGTCTTTTCTTTCCATTTTTTTGTTCCGAAGATTATTATTTCTATGTAGTATATACACAAGTTGATGAGAATTTTAGTACAATGCGTACATTATTGAAAGTCCTCAAATGCAACTTTTTGAGCTTTTATTTTAGCTTTATCTTGTTTATTTACCTTCAATCAATTTTCGCGGCAGATTTATGTGTATTGTAGTAGTTGTTATTTGACCATACACACAAAATCTGCAGTAGGTTTGATCGAAATATATAGTCTTTTTAATTAATATGTTTTAAATTAATGGTTAACAATTTTCGTTCTAAATAAATGTTCATGTAAGGATTTATATTTTTAATGACATCGCTCATTTCGTATCTAAACACTCAAAAACCTTTCAATATATTGCAATCATGTCGATAGTAAAGCATCATAAAGCATGAATCTTCCTAAATCATGACAATAATTATTGTCACTTATGTAATTGATAATAATAATTAATTAACATTGACAGAAGTTTAATTGAAGTATCAGATTTATAGCAAACATCTATGAAATAAAAAAGATTTAAAATCCCTTTAAAACAAACATTTTCGACCACCATAAAGTCTTCATACGTAGAATATTGAGTATTTTTTATAAGAATATGTTTTTGTAATTTATCCTCTTCTCTGAACTATTCAGTTGTTTTTTTAAACGATTTTTTATATAATTTCAAAATACGATTTTGCTATTTAACATTTAATTTTTTTTTGATTTTCAATGTATAATCTTCACTGTGACCCCAACGGACCATTTTAATCATTGGCGTAGTATTTGATTCTCTAAAGCATGTAAATTTATTTCTGATTTGTGCATTCAGTATTCATAAAAAGTGACTGAAGGTTATAGAGCAAAAACCCGTTTTACTACATTTTAAATTATTGATTATTTTATGTTCATATTAGATATTCTTTATGAGTGTCATTATCAATTTTTTAATTCTTCTTTATAGAAGTTTCATAAGCAGTGTAATTTAATATCATACTATTAATAATCATAGGATGGGGTTAATGGTACTTTAATACTGTTTTTTCTCAAAATTGAAATTATCTAACATAACAGGTTTTCCTCTATACCCTTCAATTGTGTTATAAACATGCATAACTTATAAATGTATTCTTTATTTATTTGAAAGATACTTAATATCATCTTGGTTATAAATGCTTAAAGAAAATCAACTCTTAATTGAATGTTGTCAAAATAATACATTGCAATTTATTTTTCGAATGTATATAATTTCCTATTTCCTATTTCTGTTAATTTTATAATCGAATCAATCAAAATAGAACAATTACAATAAAATATATGAACAATGTTCTTCCTTTTTTAATTGTAATAAATTAATTAAAGTATTTCTGGAATATACATTTTAAATATACATATATACCTATCTAAATATTTTAAATAATTCTATGCTTCATTCTATGTTACGGATTAAATAACATTAAGTTAAATTAAAGTGATGCTGTGCCTATATTTATGTAACGTAATAATAGAACATATAATGAAATACAATAAGATAATTCTAACATTTGTCACCCTGGATCAGCTCAAAACACCAATGAAAATGCAGAAATTAATATTTTTATTATAAGTTTCATGATAAAATCCAACAAAATTACTGCCAAATTTAAGTTATATATGCTTAGTATAAGTGTAACATATTTTAACCCTATCCTTACTGGCATTTTACGCATCCATATCCCGGTGGGCGGGCACATTGTTTACCCCCTTTAATTTTTAAACTTCCTGGCGGAGTAGACTTTTTGAAAGTTGGCATATAGGTAAACAACGATGCTTTGTAACACATTCTATTGAAAAATATTTAAAAAATATTAATTTTATTAATTGGAAAAAAATCAATTGAAAAAATAGTTTTCATTTTTCTAGAAAAATATCGATACGCTTTTTTTCTTCATATTTTTTGTAACAAAGATTTATTGTAATTCATGCATATGAAACTAATCAGTTACACAACTAATTGTTACTGTGGCTAAGTGAGGAGCATAACTGAATAGTTCTGAGCTCGCTTCCATCGTCAATTTGACTCTAGGAAAAACATACTATGCATTTCAGAAACCAAAAATCGATTTTTATTTAGCCTGCTTATTTGTCTCCCTAGTGTTAATCGATATTATACATTTACCTTCATGCACCTACCTACATGTACATACTTGTGGAACAGACAGGATTGGAGAATTGTATGAAGTAATTCGATTGGTTTAGAACCTGGATAAATCTCTACATAAAGACATGACAGGACACATGAAGCGATACATTTCTGTTATTTTGCAATACTTTGAAAATTTTCGAGTTTATCGAATTTACAATATGGTTGAGAAAAATCAATATATCATAAACATAGTATATTTTCTAAACATCAGTTTATTTTTAATTAATTATGTGAGTATTTTTTTTGTATTTTTTAGCAGGGGACGGGGTAACCTAGGTGCGATAGAGTGTTGGACGGTCTGCCATCAGATGGCAGTCTGAGAGAGTGGGTTCAAACCCCGGGAATTATTTAATTATACCCCATCCCTGGCTGGCAGCTGTGCCTGTCGATTGTATAGCGACCCGAAAGGGTTCGTTTGGCTTGTCACACTCATATTGCGCGGTCTGTCATATATTTTAAATATATCTACATTAAAAAAAAATGATCGGTTTTGAAAATTTAAAGATTTGTTTAAACATAAACGGTAATTTTTACCAAGGTCACTTGACCGCCCCAAATTAAGGTGTATAGCGCTAAAAGTTATTGTTCTATTAGCTCGTTAAACATTCCCAACAAAAAAGCCGGAGGGGTGCACAATGTGCCCTCCGCCCCCCCCCCATCCCCCGATATGGGGGTATGGTTAAGGTAGTTATAGACCGATTTTAGGTTAAAATTTATAAAATCTAAATAATTGATATTTCAACACATTAATGAACCATACATCAAAAACCTGCTCTCTGAAATTTAAGTTATGCTACTTTGATTTGACTGAAATTTTAAGAAATGTCATAAACAACTATTAGATGGTTCGAAATATACAGTTCTAATGGACCGGTGATTTCGAACCACCAAAATACCCCATTATGGCATAATTCCTTTTTTTATTTAAATATTTTTCCACAGGAACCAATGAGTTGGTCGATGTACATGTATAAAAATATAGTTTGGGTTACAAAGGTTTAATAATGTTACAGATTTTAAGTGCTATAGTAAATAAATTAATACTTTATGAAAAATTAACAATTGCAACCAATATTGATTTTAAACAAAACTCTTCAATTAATAATCACAAAAAACTAATAAAATATATTATTGCTATTATTCAAAAACAATTTTCAATCATACGGTATTACTTTAAAAAATACGTTTTACATAATTGAAGTCATAACACAAACTTACTATAATTAATCATATTGAAAATTAGATACAAATATCATTAACCTATTTTGTCATCTTTGGTGTAAAAATAGATACAAAGAATTATTTTTGTTAATTTTGATAAATGATAACATATTTTTAGACTATATTTAATCTTTATGCTTATATATGCAAATTGAAAAGCTTATACGATTTTAAAATTGGGAATATTTGAATGTACTAAAAAATATTAACAAAAATTGATTTATGAAATATACATATCACACACGAAACATGATATTATTATAATTATTGTACATTTACATATGAATATGAATATATTAGAAAACCATTTGAATTTATAGTAATCTATATTTCTTTTATAAATATATATTTAACTATATACATGCCATATATTTATATCTTGTGTTTGCTTTGTCAAAATTTATAATATTTACTAGCACTAATTACTGTCAATGAAATATTTTGTGCATACTCGTAATAGCAGCTGCTTAATTACATACAAATGTTAGGTATGATAATGTTTATTATTGGTACTTATAGTTGACGAAAGAAGGTTCTTGGATTATATTCTATTACACACGTGGTTTTTTGGAAGCATTGATAAATATATGAATTATTTAACTAAAATATTAGAGTATCATTTATAAATTTATAGCTGATTAGAAAACCGAAATTTCAGTAAAGATACCTACATTTTAACAAATCCATTAACGAGATTACATAAGTAAAATAATCATCACAGACAATATAACAGCATGTTCTTAAATTTAATATTTAATTAAAATCTGTATAAATTATATTAAATGAAGCGGAAATAACGAAATAATAACGTATACTTATATATAACGTCCTATGAGTAAAACATGATAAAATTATGTTTGGATCATCCTGCATTTTAAATATATCATCATTTTATTATAATGTAAAATATGAGATACTTATATATATTTAAGACACTATTTTTTTGAATAAGTAAACTTTTATTAATATTTTTGATGTAGGGAAGCTTTGCCAATGCCAGAATTAAAGACAATTAGGGATGGTCTAATTAAGTAAGGTCAGCCAACAAAACCTAAGCTTTCCAGTCCATAGTTTTAGTAGGCCAATACGAAAATTGTACTCACTAAAGGACCATGTGGCACTATTATTGGAGAAGCATTGTTAAATAACAATTTATGCAGTTACCTCAATTTTTGTCATTAATAACAAGTTCATTAAGTTAATTTAGTGAATATTAGGGGATGCTCATTGCATATAGGGCATTTATTTTAGAGGGACTGATTAAGCAGAATAAAAAAATGTGATGTTGGAATATTGGAAAGTTTTAATTAACATGTGGTATAGGAATTTTGAATCTTAATAATTATAATATGTAGGTACTTAGATTCTCAATAAACACCTGAAGCGTTTATTGGAGAATATATTAGAGCGTGGCGCTTATTTGAAAATGTACGGTAATAGTATTCTTCGTATATTTATATATTTTTTAGATTCCTAAGTTTATATATACTTCTAACTTCCAGAAATAATTGCCAAAGAAAGTTTTAGAAGAATCTCTAGAGGACTAATGCAATTATATTGAATGCTAGAAAGCTCATAGTTCTCTATATTTTCTTGGAAACATCTCCCTTTTTTCAGTAGCTTTTTTTGTAGTGTAATATATGTGCATACCTGAGAGTACATATCTACAGATAGATAGTATTTTAGACCAATCGATCATGTTCTGTATTTCTTGAAGGAAATGTAGTACCAGAGGTGAAGTTCATTTTGAGTAGTTAGTTGCTCCTAATTCTTATTTCTTGCATTAATTATGAAGCCGAAGTATGATAAGAGAGAGGAAAGCGAGGTAGGTAAAGGATGAGACCAGACCACCAATAATTCTTAGCACATGTTCGGATGCATTATTCACTCCCTTGTTCATGTAATTGTCACCATGTATGTCCACCTTGGATGTAAAATTTCATTCACTTCATAAGTCTTTTTGATTGATTATTTTATGCCCTTGAAATGATAGATTTTAGTTCTCATTGTGTACATTATGGTATGTTTTAATCTATATTTACTTCCCATGTCATTCGTTTCTCAATATGAATATTTGGAAATAATTTTGTTAAATTACGTTAGTTTATTGACATTGTTTTTATATAATAATAAGTAAATTAAATAATATGGATTAAAGAACTGTTCTTAAGATTATAATTAGGAGTAAATAATGCACAAAATAATTTAATTAATTAAAAAGTAGACAACAAATTTCAATTGAGAGTAGTAGGATAGGTTGGTTTCTACATCACTACATACCCCCATTCCATACAGACAGTCACAAATAACTATTTTTGTGACAATACCAGGCAAAATATTATATATATTTGAGTAGCGCAGAAATTAAATTTTAAATTATGCAGGAATTTCAAATGCATAGGGATATTTTTAGCAATTGACCGCTTTTAATAAGGCGAAGGACTTTCCTGTAATTAAGTTGACGACGGGATGCTTGATTGATGATTATGAATAATTAATTTCTAGCAAATAAAAAAAACATTTAGAGAATTTTTAGCAAACTGTAAAAAAAATCTTAGGAAACATTTAGGCAATTTTAACAAAGATTGGGGATCTTGCAAAAATCATTTAGAGTTTAGAAAGCTTCTAAATATCATTAATGAACTTTTACAAATCATTAAGGGAACGTAATATCGCGCCTTGTATGTGAAAAATTCTCTCTACGTATATATCATATTTTATATAAATTAACTATAAATTAGGCACTTACTTTTAATGTGTAAAATATAAGTTTTAAATCTAAATTACAAGTTTGAATAGCTTGTGAAAATGTATTAATTTTAATGAAATTTTCATAAATTTAAATGCATGTATAGTATTCATGTACAACAAAAATAAGTTGTACATATTCTGATTACATATACATGTTGCGCGAAAATAAGTCAATGTCTATTGTTATCATTACAGCGTCATGAAACGAATAGTCAGAAACATAAGAAAGGTGCGCACCCCTGTTCCAGCTAATTTGTTTTCTTTATGTCTGTACTTCGTGACCCTGCTATTTATAAGTGTTATAATCGATATCAGCGCAATTGATTTAAACGAAATTGGCATCTTACTTGTTAAGATCAGTGGTAGTATGAGCGAAATACAGGAAAATTGAAATTCTGCCAAAAAGCTCACATTTTCCTTAATATGGAGATTGGTTTTCTGTTTTTTTCCACATGTTTCTCGACAAATAAAGACGTGAGACAGAATTTCAGATGACCATTTTTTTTCATTGTAATAGAATGACGGAATGTGTAAATAAAACAAAGTATTGCACAGAGAAAAACTTCTTTTTGATTAATTGCAGATAGTATTCCCACTTTTATTGTTTAAAACTTTCTGTACATATTTTGATTAAATTTAAATAAGAATTTACTATTTTTTATATATTATTTTAATACATTTACAATTATTTTACTTATTTACATTGTTTTTTTACTAAACATAATATATTTTTATTTGTTACTATAATTACTATGTAATTAATATTCTATCTAGTTATTACATCACTTATATAATGTGCGCATATATGTAGATGTGTGTTTCTTGTAAATTTAATATGGTCATGATTTTTTACTCTTTATATCCATTATTTTCCAAAATGAAATAGATATATACTTTTGTACCTTAGTTAAATTCAAGAAAGCCCCATGCACTTATATTTCTTTGAAACAGAATATTTTCTTTGAGGGTTAGTCAAAAGCAAACACTATAAAAAATAACTTATGTTTACAATATATTTTTCAACATATGGTTTGCATGTAATTAAATTTGTACATTTAATGTAATTACATAGCCACCCGTATATTTCAATAAATATAAAATTCAATATAAATATTTCATAAATCATTGGGTTAAGTAAGCAAAATATGTTGCACTACAAATTAATAAGATAGTTTTTTCCATTATTTTTATTATTTTTATTGTAAGAATTGTTTAATAGAATTTTCTGCATTTTTTACTACGCAATAAAGAACACAAATTTAACAGGCCCCCTTAAGGTTTTGAAATATTAATTTCTGGATACATTTCCATCACACAAAACTCATAGCATTGATAAAAAGAAAATAATAGGAATAAAATTAAATCGAAATAACTTGCAAGTTTGCTGTAACAAAGTAGTTCATTGGGTTCCATTAATATCGCCTATTAGCTGGCATTGCGTGTTTCTCTTACCTCAATTTAGAATACCTTAAAGAATTGGGACTTTTTCACTTTTACTGTTCCTTCATCTTTAATAAAAATAAGGTACCGTCTTAAAAGCTTCCCCTCCACTTGATAAGAAAACTCTAGAGCCAACGAGGATATTTTTGAGATGTGTGCGTTTCTTCCTCTACTCAATATGAGGAACGGCATTATAATAGCGTCTATGCATTTATAGCTATTCATCTAATTATTCTATTGCTCTTGAGTTCTTCTCATAAGCTGACTTTAAACAGGCTGGGTACACGAGAGGGAAAAACCAGCCTGTATTTCTCCATTGAGAAAAAATCTTTGCACTGCTCGAAGTTCCGCAATTGTAACACTTTGTACAAGTATTTCAAATAATTATTAATTTAACAAAAGGTTTATAATTTTAAAAGTTATTCCACTTATTTCCATGTGTGAAAAGGCTCATAATTTATAATACAATAGCACGCAAACTATAAAAACAAACTTCTTACAGATAAACAGATAAATACATGCTGCAAATATTCTAATCGCATTCATTTTCTCTTTAGTTACATAATATCTAAATCTGATGTATGCTTGCTTATTAACAGTGTTTTAAACAAATTTTTACTTCTTTTTCTTTACTTTGCATGATCCTGTGCAGAGTTTGATTAGTAGAAATTAAAGATGCAAAGTTTCTTATGCACGTAGGATTGTTTATTTAAAGTTACCAACATTAGGTAACACATTACTATCTTTATAAACATATCCTCCGTGTTGCACAATAAAAGGATTTCTCTCGCCTTAAAATTTGTAGAAAAATTTAATGGATGTTTTAATTAATTAAGCTCAGCACAAATATATAGCTATAGACAAAACAAAATGTGATTTTTCACTGTCAACAATATATACATATACATATATATATATAACTTTAAGTTCAATAAAATAAACCGGATTCTATAATAAAAACATTTGGTCTAATATTAATGAGTACAAAAGAAAAGTTTAGATAGATAGACTAACTTAATATGTAAATCAATTAACTAGAAATCACAAGTAATTAAGGAATAGCTTTTTGTAGTACATCTGTAGATTGATATTTTAAAATATACTACGTTTTATATATATTTTCTTCTGTCGTAATATCTATATTTTCCCCTCGTCGTTCTTTTACATATTTCAATATATATTTAATTAATTGACATACGCCTAAATATATGCTACACATATTATGTTGTACATAATTTCTGAATGTTACAAAAAAAAATTAATTCCACTAAAAATCAAAATTTTCATGATGAAACATGGAACAGTTCTTTATTAATATAAATGTTAATTATCTGACTAACTGAATGCATGTAATCAATGATGTCGCTTACATTTTTCTTAATATTAATTCAAGAATTGTGTTAAAATTGGTAAACTATTACATGTAAAAATTCATTAACCATAGTCAAAAATCGTACTTGAATGTAATCATTATTATTCTAACTATGAGATTTTATTAAACTATTTCAATAATAGTCAATTAGTATGTAATCAAGAAAACTATATAAAATACAAATTGGTAGCTTCATACTACTATTGTAAAGTATTAGTAGCACGGGAAGAGCTGGACAGCATAGGCATATAATTAATAATTGCTTTAATTTAATTTCTATTATATGTAGAGAATATATTTCAATTTAATGCTATTTATGATAGATTCGAGGCCATTTCCATTGCAGCGCGCTGTTTCGACCTTGTTGAGTCTCTTCAGCAGCCCGCACCCCTCGTGATACTAATAACTACAATACCAGCATACCACCAATTTATTGCAAATGTGTCTTAACAGATCTCAGCTCTCCCTTATTACTTTTCTCTTTATTAGTCAATTAATAATCAAAAATGCATACTTTCGAATCTCAAAATAAATCTCCTTTCAATGTTTAATCAAACTATAAATAATCTCTTTACGTCTGTACATACGTGTAAAGTTTAAAAATATATTTCTAATGTGTTTTTGGTTAATCAAAGAATTTCTACATAACTTTATATAACAAATATTTTAAATCTGTATGTATATGATTAGAATATGATACATAATTATGTATAAGCCTGAATTTGTTAATAAATATTTTTTCTTTATGCAACTGTATTAAAAATCATTTCCAGTAAGCTCAGAAAAAAGTGCTGGTTTTGAATGACATGAAATCGAATATTTTTATATTCTATATCTCATTTATGTACATTAAACAGATCATGTACACACATTTTCCGTTGATATATATATATACTTCTAAATCAACTCCATAATCATACAAAAATTGACTTCTACGGAAGATTGATTAGCATAACAAAATCATTTCAGTTTATTAAAACATGTATTAAATAATTAGTTCTTGTCCCAACATAAAATGGGCATGGAAAATATTACTCCCACCCTCTGTCAGC
This sequence comes from Invenusta paracnida, assembly GCA_036023295.1. NCBI lineage: Eukaryota > Metazoa > Platyhelminthes > Proseriata > Coelogynoporidae > Invenusta > Invenusta paracnida. The sequence goes on from JAYRBW010119134.1 coordinate 12,492, forward strand.
CTATTGTAGGTAGATCTCGACATGAAATTCAAGAAATAATTGTCTCCCTAATTAGCCCGCTTCGGCGTCAAGTAGTACAATCCGTAACAATTCGTGAGGACAATGTGACCCTGATAGGGATTTGACGTGGTGCTCGCGCAGTGCTCTAGGGAAACTCTAACACCCCCTTTCCACCTCTTTCAATGTTAGCACTAATTGTACTTGCACTTTCGCACAGTAAGGCCAGGAATCCAATACGGTGCCCTATCAACCTTCACATGTTTTTATTCTTAAATAGGAGTGTTTTATACATAGTGTACTTGACTTTTCTGCATATTGAAAGCCATATATTTACAATTTTAAACCCCATAATTATGGCATTCATATGGAAATGCAATAAATAAATAAGTATAGATTTAACGGTTTCCAACAAAAATTAAATATAAAATATTTGACTTAATTAACTTGACTTAAATTTGACTTATTATAATTTTTACAAAATATAATTTACAAATTTGAAACATATATGATTTAAAATTAGAGGTAAGATATATTTTGCGAATATTGCGAATAACCGACTTTTGAAGTATTGACAGTCAATTAATTTAAAATTTGTTGAAGTTGAATAATTAAAATATTCGTGGTGGTTGTATTTCGATTATACATGGTAAATGTGCAAATTGTACATATACATGCAATATAACGACGAGCTCTATTTTTTATGTTTCCTGACAAAATCGTATATTTCCCCTCAAATATATAATACTCATTAATGTACATAAATTGCAAGCGAAATTGATTCTATATTTAGGATGTTTTGTAACTATATTGTTAACGTATTTAATTTCTATAAAAAAGGATGTTTTCTCTATCCTTAATAGAATCCAAATAAAGCAATACAGTTCACATATTGTAGATTTTTTGTCTTTGTAAGTTTCAGACTGCCAAGGGAAAACATGTCTTTGAACACATTTTAGTGGTATGGAGTTTAGAAATTTCATAATTTTAGATTTCCTACTTCATTTATTTTTAATCAACACGTTTCCCGAGAATTTCTTCTGCATTTTCCTATTATTCAACAATAATATTCTTTATGGCTAAGTGTTACAAAAAAGAATGCAAGTGTGATAATGTTCTTATCAAGGAGCGACAAGTGTATTGTATTATTGTTATTTCTTTCTCAGTTTTGAAATTATTGCTAAGTATAAAAAATAAACACATGAATTATTGTTAAAAATTATCGAGTGGATTATTGTGAATCGTAATATTCAACTTGTTTTTCTATTTGTATTTTTCATTACAATTTAAATAACATTGTTTTAAATAATAAATGTTCTTATATTTTGTCACATTACCTAAATATATGTTGTGCAATTATACGGATGATATCAAAAAGTGAAAAATTCATTAAAATATTATTCAAAAACATTTGTACATACATCTTTATATCTGTGAGATATAAAATTGAAAAATCGACATATTCACAAGTTGGTGAATAGGAATTTAGCCACATTTAGCTGCTGTTTGGAGCTTAAAATCAATAAATATATTTAAAATTAGTGCAGTTTATTTTTCATAAGATACGAAAATGAAAACAAGTACAGACAATTACAAAATTCAAAATACTTGAATTTTGTTGATATCTTATAAAGTAACGTATTTCTCCTGCTCAAATGCCTCTTTCTTTTGATATTTAGTACTATTATTTATATATAAAATATGATGGTTCTTTCGGTTTTTGATTTTCAATATGTATGTACATTTAGAACCGAGTGAACACGCTATCAGCTGTGCTATGGTTCATAAAACAGTTTAAATAGGATATACCTACATAACCTTATTACCTTTTAAAGGTTAGAAGTATTCTTAAATTGTTTACTCTGCAGCTGAGCAATATGAATAGATATTCTAGTGTTTGCCATAATTTAAGTTAATAATGCCATATTATATTATATATATTTTACAATGCCATATATAATTACAGAAAATTGTCATATATATATATATATTTCTACTCAAGATTACAAATCAAGATGTAGAATAATATAAAATGTAACAAAATATTTATTCGATTTAAAATGTTTTTGTCTAAATATACTCTGAATACATTATACTTTTGCAAAATATGTTTGTTTAGTATCACTTTTCAATAATTAATTTTATTACTAATACCTTGATGATGTAATATGACTATTATATATTATTTATTAGCATGTTGCTAATTTCAGATACAAAATAAACCTTATCAAAATAAACAAAAATAATACACAAGTACCGACACCTATTTGCTAAACACATATTTATAACTAAGAAACTTATATCAAATTTGAACAATGTTGTACATTTTTTTCCAGCGATGCGAACATTAGGACTAATGAGCCTAATAAAGAATGCCTATAAATAGATGTTCAAATGAATTGAAACGAATTTAATCTATGAAATTATCTAACCATCGTATAATGGATTTAAATATTGTTATATATTGAACACGATATTTATAGAGTTCTGCAGCTTACATTATTGGCCCTTAAATAGGCAGCTATATGAATTTCTGCTTCGAAATATTTTCAAAAACTAGTTATAAAAGCACAGATATAAGCCCCACGCGTAATGAATAGAGAAAATACTCGGTATGCTATTAACAGACATGAATGTTTCATAATATTATGTATATGTATGCTCGAGAGTATGTACATAATACTCATACTTACACTGCACTGTGTGGATATGCGCATGTATCAGAGCTAGCTCTCTAGAATCTTGTATTATTAGGCTAGGTACTCATACAGAATAGACGCATACATACGCTTGTCCGCTTAGATTGTGAATAGAGCTCACATGATACAAACATGGAAGAGTGAATACGCATATAAAGCTACATAGCAGAATGGCATACTCAAGATTAGTCGATCTCAGGACCCCAAGGAAACCTCGTATTTTTAATCTATAGTTGTGGAAGATTACAGAATATAGATACCAGTGCAGATGTGCGGGTATATTTCTTTTTAATAAGTATATATGATATGTCTTGTATATGGTTTTCCTAAGGCATAACGCTAATTATACAGGAACACACGCAAAAATACATTGCTTCAAATAAATAATTTCAATAAATACGCATAATATATGCGATTCGAAAAAAAAAATTTACGATTATTTACCTACAATGTATAATATATAATGTGTTATGTTTATTTGTACATGTAGATATTAACAAAAATTGACTTATTAAAGTAAAATATTTAAATATATTTATAGTCGTATATAATTCAGAAAAATATATTTTGAAAGGAAAATAATGTAATATTTTAGATATATTTCAATTCCGATTATATATATAATTTATTCTACCAAAATATATATTGCATATATTGTTAAAGTATTGTTATAAATGCAAACATATATATATAAGTTATAATTTGAAAATTAATATAACGACTAAATCTATTTTCTGATGGTGAATGAAAACCAGTATTCGTCACTTGTGAGAAGAAAAATAATTAACAACAATAAATTGAATTTTGAATAATAAACGTTTTTAATTTTATCGGGAATTTTTAATTATTATATTTGCTGATATGAAGTGTCTATCTATATACTTGTAATTCGTTGATTTAAAAACAAGAATGACACCTTTTAAGCTCGATAAATATAATGAATAAAACCAAGCCAATATATTGTTTCAATTTTAATTTTAATTTTTGTTATTTAGCTTTTGTGTTATTCATTTTGATTAAATAAAAATTATATTGTATCACGGCACAGGTCATTTGCATACTATTAATGGCTACACTATTATCGAATTATATACTTTATTGCAATCCATATGATATTTTTATATGTAAATTATATCAAGTCATTTTAAAGCTAGAATGCACACGTTATGCTCATTGTTACAAAAATAAAATCAATATTCAAATAATAATAATTGATATGGTAACACTAATTAAAACTATTTCCTGACGTTTAATCAAATAAGTATAATGATAAATTTATGCCCGAGTAATTATATACAACAAAAAGATAAATTTAGGAACGCTTTAAACAAATTATTTTGTTAATAAATTACAATAATCCGTTAGCTATCATTATGTTAGGCTCTGCAAATGATTTAACTCAGAATGTTATGCTCATTGTTCCAGATGACCAACTAATCATGCATTTCCCCTCTCATTTCTTTAGACACCTTAATCCTAGTCTTCTCTCAATCTTCCTGCACATTTATTCCAGAATTAGCTCCTAATTTCTTCTCAATACTCATAATTTTTTAAATTTAAAGTCCACTTTTAAACTTAGATTGGTCGAAATAAGATTTTTACCTGTACCACACTCTCCATTCATATGTAACACGATAACATACAATAACGTAAACAGGCACCCATAATCACATGTATGTATATGTCATGTTGGAACAACGGAATATGGTAACATTATAAATGAACTAATTAATTCCATACAAATGTTATTTGTATATTAACGTATAACTAATAATCACTGGCAGTCATTTCTTTGTTTAATTCCGACCTCCTGTATAACACGCATCTAATCATTTATTTAATGATTCCCAGATTCCATTTCATCTATTCTATTTGACATATAGGTATGTATGATATATACACTAAAAGTATGATATTATTAGTTATAGATACTTATCCAATTATTAAATAATAATGATGTACCAAATGTGTAGCTACATTTTTATCGTTGATTGACAGGCGACATTTATTTTAAGAATAAAATATAGAAATATAATATACCTTTTGTATTGTAGTTTTGGAGTCAACATGAAAATGATGTATATCTTATACGATTTAAGATCTGTATATTGTAAAATTTAAATATATATACTAGTTATATAAACCATACAATTGATGTTTTATTAAAATTGGTCTAATTGGGTACTTAATGCAACAATGTAAAACTTCTTCTTAAGAATATTTAACCAAATTCATTCAGTTTTAATGCTTAAATAATTCCACTTTCACCAATAGTGTTCACACTAATTTTTTCGAAATTTTTTAAATTTTATAATATGATTTTAACTTTAGTATATGTATACATGAAAACAAATTTGTGGCTCACATGGAGTAAACAATTATGCCAAAGAAATTTAATTAATATCCGTCAAAATTTGAAACCGGTTATATGTTTTATACTTTCATTTAAAATTGAGATATACTGAGCATCACGAACATTTTGTATAAACAAGATTTGTAGCCACTGTTCACCTGTACACAAGATTTCTTAAAGAAAATGAACAAAGCATGAAAATAAATCAATTCCGTCATATTTTGAGGTAACATTTAATTTAATTTGAATGCTGAAATCATTAAAATGTTATCTAATATTATAGCTTTAATTGAAACCATTTACAGCCTATGGTTACATTAATGCTCGGACGAGTAATGGGAAGATATTACCGGATATTGAATTATACATGCTAATTCGTTTACCAATATAATTATAAAGCACTTTTTGTCGTCTTGTAATCTACTTTATATTATTATATACCTATAGTGTTTTTTTATACGCTTTATATATTTTATTTTCTTATATACTTCCTGTGTTAAGTAAAACTAACTTATTGGGTAATTATCAAATTTATAAGAGTAAAATATATCTTATTGGCATTTATTCAGTTTGATATACAGGTATATAGTACATATAACAATCTTTGAGTTTCTTAGACATATAACATTTGATGTATATGTATCTATAAATACTTATTCAAATGGAGCGTAAGAACACCAATATCCTGCAAACTTATTTCAATTATAGAAGACAGAAATTATTACAAAATCTTAATGCACATAAAATATAATATGTAATATAAAATATTACAGTTATCCATTTAATGATATTACTTCATAATCATGTCGCAGAATAGTGTTTTTTACGCAAACGTGACACATTTTTACACGTATTGCACTCGCTTTTGAAAATTAATTTAAAATTGAAATCTATATTTAAAAGATGTTTTTTCTAATTTTATTATATGTTTCTATTAAACAAGATTAAATTTACTATAAATATATCTCAGTCATTAAAATGTCGATGACATTATTTTTATAATATACATTAATATTGGTATATAATAAATAGTATTTATGGTATACATTGAATCATAAAACAAAACATTTTTCGTCTAATAAAAATGTTGTGAACCCATATATTCTACTGTTTGTTGGTAATTATCCTTAAATTGATTGCTTACATTATTTAAAGACTTTATGTTTCTCCCTATAATCTATAGATTAGAGATATTAGGCAAACTATATTATAAATCTCTAATTAAGTTAATTTACCTCAATTTATAGGTATTAATTAATTTATATGCCGTATTTTTTAACAACCAAACAACTATTTATCCAAATACACGAACCCTTTGAAGTTAAAAAAAATAAATATTTTATTAGTATTGTTATAATTTTTATTTTTTATTAATTAATTGTGCCTTTTGCAATACAGGCATATTTAGTTCTATATAACAGGACTGTATTTTCTACTTTCTAATTATAAAAAACCAAACTCGCATATAAACAACAAGTTAGTTTAACTTATTCGTAGATAACTATATTTATGATTTACAAAAAATAAAATGCAGATTTGTACCAAAACATTATATCGAAATACTATACATATACCAGCACAAGTGAAGAGTTGAACATCTACATAATTATATTTTCAAGGATAACATTTATATGGTAAAGATGATTCATGCAGTGTACATGCCAATCTACCTTTATAATAGTTTTAATGCAGATGAAGTTTACAAGGATTCATAATATCTGTGTACTACTATTTACATACTATAATTATATACATTTCGGTATATATATAATCATTTCTTTTATATTATCGTATACATCGCTTAATTCTATCCATGCCCATTAAGGTCCACCCCTTCCACCTTTGTGCTGTGCTTTTTTATGGAACAAATGAAGCAACATAAGATTTGTTTTCCCCCAGAATAATGTTTAACAACTTTTATCGCTATATTCAATATTGTGCACCAAAAGAGGTGATTACATGACCACACCCAAAAATAAACCGTTTTGTGAAATTTGATATAAACAAACTTTTTTAATAACAAATAATATACACATCTCTCGAAATGGAACAACTAATAATTTGGGGACTGATTAATTTCATATAATGATTCACGAATTACATGAAAAATAAATTTAATGTAGAAAACATGAAAATATTTAATTTTTTAAATTAGAATATTTTTTAAATATAAAAAGTTTTTTTTTTCTCCTACATTTCTAAAAATAACTATGTTTGTAGCAATTATAAATTGTTATCATTTCAATTGCATTAATATCTTTAACAATTAAGCAATTTCATCTTCTTATAACAATAAGATGTTTAGATATATAATGCTTCATATACGTAAAAAAAAAATGTCTATAGAAGAATAAAACACTAAATACTTAAATTCATGACAGAGTATTATTTTCAAAGCCATTTAAGATTAACAATATTATAATATGTGACCTATAATATATATGCAACAACATAATTACAAAGCTTTCATAAAATTACATTATTTTCATTATTTATATGCTTATATTTTATATGTTTTCATAGTATCCTACGAACATGTAGGACATTATCCTAGTTTTTCAATTCAAGATTTCCAGAATACAGCAAGCTAAGAAAACGAAAAAATCAATACCTTTACAAATTTGAAAAGGGCTCCACTTCTATGTAAAGGTAGAAATAAGTAAATATATACGTGCATATAAATAAATCTATAATAAAGAACTATAACAAGGCTGAGATACAGAACATATACAACAGTAGTCAGACTAAACAATCTTTTATCTTTACAAACACTGTTATAATATTATTCAACAAACAAGAAACGGTCGAGTCTCTTTGTGAATCGATTGCGAAAGGAAAGGACTTTGGGTAGCGAACCTTAACTGGCTTTCTTAATTCTTTGTCAGTTTCTTCTTTTTCTCTATCTATTGTACCTTTCCATTCCTTTTCCCATCTTGCTTCTGTGAGAGGGTGTCTGGTGATTCCAAAGGAAAACACAACATAATCTATTCAGACCCACACGCGCGCATACTTTAGATAGCAGAGTGATTGGATTACATGTAATAGTTTGAAGTTTGTATGTATATTTAATATCTTCATAAACATCATTATAAATTGAAGTGTAGAATGAAAAATACCATCCTAGACATAAGACAAGCAAGAGTTTAACTAAAAAATGCTTATGGGTACATAATATTGGCTGCAATTGTTCCTTTGTCGTTCTGCTGAGGAAATTTCGGGGTCAAAGTAGTCTAATTTCTTTTCTCTTAAAAAAGTTTGAAATAGGAGAAAAATATACAAAATACATAATTCATGAAGGAAGGCTTATCGAAACTTTGAACATTACTATGATATTTTGAATTGAGATATTTAATAATAATGGCGTGTAAAGTTTGTTGGAGAATATGTATACGTTTTTAAATTCCATAAAAACAAGAAAGAATAAATATTTAACAAGCGAGTTCCATATTTTATTCCGTCTTATTTTTTCACCATTAATGGACAATATAATTTCACTAGACGTCACTAACGAGCTGGTTGGGAGTTTAAATGCTTTTATTTTAAGGGTTAAAATATCATCTAAAGCGTATTGGACCAATTTAATTTTGGTTTAATTTATTTCAAATTTTATGTGATAAAATTGATAAAATTTAATGATTAACAATTAATAGTAATTAACAGTAATAATGATTAACAAAAATTTATCATGTATGTTAAAAACTCTTACTACCTAAATATGAAATTATTATGTTTAAAGTGAGTTAATTTAGGCTTTAATATAGCGCACCAACATTATGTATCATTTTATCATTATCGCTATAGTTATATACTTCCTTAGACTCAGACTAAATAAGTTAAAAGTCTTGAAAATTAAATAGCGGTTGGAGAGTGCGATGTCTGCGTATGAGTGCGATGTCTGCGTATGAGTGCGATGTCTGCGTATGAGTGCGATGTCTGCGTATGAATGCGATGTCTGCGTATGAGTGCGATGTCTACGTATGAGTGCGATGTCTGCGTATGAGTGCGATGTCTACGTATGAGTGCGATGTCTGCGTATGAGTGCGATGTCTGCGTATGAATGCAATATTCAAGATGTTTGATGACTAATCGTGGACTTCAGATATTTTTTTATTTTACAGGATTTGTTAAAACATTGACATACTAACGCACAGGTTCAGATAACCAAGGAAATGTTTCATAATCTTATAGTACTTACTAAAAATATTATAGAATTATATATTTAAAATAATCTGATGACTTTCAATAGTACACTATAAATTTGATAAAACATATATTGTCTACATATTTGTCTACATATATTGGACGAACCGATTTCTTTATTTATTGAATGAAATAAATATCGCAAATAAAGTTTATTTTAAGGATATGCCAACATTTCATAACTAAGTATGTATCTAGTTTGACAATTTGTAGTTATAACAAGAATAATTAGCAAGATGAAGAAAGTAAAGGTATTTAATAAAAACATGTGCTAAAATGATATCAGCTGATGATCATAATTGCTTATATGATTATAATATGATATGTAATTATATACATATATACGTTAATGTGATATCGGTTAATTGCAATTGCTTTTATTCCAAAGAATAAGAAATGTGTAAATTATATACAGTTTGTCATAAGATAAAATGAGTATATATACTGCCTCAGGCAGTAAAAAATTGTACTGATGTATTTAGGGAAACAATATTGTTACTATGAGTATGCAGATTTTGTTAATTTTTATATCGTTTAAAATCTGTCTGGTAGTACTGAAATATGAATTAAGATATATTTTTTATATTTTATACTTCGTTGAGAACTAATTCTTTAAATGATAATAATTAAGCGAGGTCATGTCCAGAGTGAACACCGATGTAAGTGTTAGTATAAGTGTCAGTACATATTACAATTAACTTTTCGCTTCTACCCCTAGCTATGTGTGAACCCTTATACCGCGACAGTGTGGTCATTTCTCATTTTAGGGAGGTGTTAACACAGATATGACTTCATAGAGTATATATATTCAACAGGTACTATATCCAATTTTTAGTAATTTAAAATGAAATATTTAAAGTTGTCCATAAAAATATTTAATTTATTACAAGCAACAAAAAAGGATGTTGATATTTAGATGAACTAACAAAAGCCAAATGCTGGGAAATGAAAAATCAACAGTAATGATATATACCACTAAAACTAATGACAGTAATACATTATAAAGTATTTAATGCCTTATTATTATGTATAATTTGGATTAGTTGTTCACATAGAAATATCCTCTATATAGAGAGTATATTATAAAATAAAGCAAATATCAAAAAATTAATCTTTTTAAATGAAAGGAATTTTTCAGAAATATAATTTATATGATAATTCAAATTATCTGAAGTTTTGTTTTTATTAAAGCAAAAATACAACAAAAGTTTTTTTACGCTTTTATTATTTTTATGCCATTATTAGCATTTTGTTGATACGTTATTTTCTAATTAAAGCAATTAAAAGTTAAGCCCTAAAATTATATCTATAAAACCAAAGAAAACTAAATAATGTTATGGTCAATATTTCCTTATGAAATTCACACTTTTAATAGATAACTAAATATCACTTTCCATTTAGACCTTATTGCAACTTCTTATATTATAAAAACTTTTTACTTTAGTTTAGATAACTTGATATTTACCATATTTTTAATTGTAGTAATCAGTGTACATAATATACTATATAGCCATAATTTCACAAAAAGTTAGAAACATTTTTAGACTACTAATACAATATAGAGTAATATACGTTTCAAACTGAAGTATAATTCTCAAAAGCCATTTTTAACGAACGACTGAAAATGCTCAATTCATCGATCACAATAGGTTATGTTGGGAAGAAGAAGAAAGGTGGGGAGGAATTATAGGTTGCGCTGATTGGTCGAATTGATACGAGAAAAAGTGTCAACGAGAAAGGTACGATTCTGCAGAAAGCAACACTGAGTCAAGTACATTCATTTTATATAACACAGAAAAATACTGAAATATATAAAGTAAGCAAGAGGTCAACCAATTTTTTCATTGACGTTATAGTTTTATAGTTCTATACTAGTGTTGCGAACGATGCAAGCAGCTGACAAATGACGCGACATGCTTAAGTTGGCGGTTAGATGAGCCATGCCATTCCCCTTCCGTAAGCGGCCCTCACCACCTGCGATTGCAATAGTTGAGGTGCCCGCATCTTCCTCACCACCCTCTGTCGTCTCCTCGCCTCTTCCCCGGCTTATTGTTGAACCCTCGAGTGATGGCGAGTCCGTCGGCGATCCCAATGAAGATCAGGACATTAATTCTACAATCTGTGCTCTCTCCTCGTCTCCACCAAACTCAACGACATCTCCAGTGGACAGGAGTACTCCAATTCACGTCGCATATCCTTCCGGAAAGTCCCGCTCGCATTCCTACTCTCCTACCGCAAGTAACACTACACCGCCCTCTCCCACAACTCTCGAATTTTCCGGCGTTCCAAGTGGAAGTAGTGGCGTTGCTAGTGGCAATGTTAGTAAAGGTAGCGGTAATAACAGCACCACAAAAGAGCCCTGGTTCCTACGACTGCCCAAAGCACGCAAACGAGGCCGATCCCTGGATATCCCCAAGATGTGCATCCATTGTGTTCTACTGGAGGAGCAGGCACAAGCCCAGGCAGAACTGGACCAATACAAAGAGCCTACTACCTCCTCTACGTCAACATCCACTTCCGAAGATGAGAGGGATAAAGAAGAAGAAAAAGATAATCCAAGTCCTCCCACACCGGCTCCGACACCAACTGCGTCGGCGGCACCGGTTGCTCCTTCGCCCATGTTCCTTCAGGTCCCTATGATGCTCTGTCCCCCAGGATCTGGAAAGCCAAGGTCTTCCTCTCTAGATGATAACATCTACAGGAATGGGGGTGATAGGCGATCCTCATTAGATGTAATGAGCTCACAGCCCGATAAACCGCGTGCGACCTCCGTGGATGTTACTCTGCCCACTGCGGAAACAAAGAGTTACGGGTTACGTACCCAACGTCGGGGAACAAAAGCATCCTTGTGAGTTTTGGTTGTAGAGAGAAATCGAATGAGAATTTATAAAGTACTGCATAGAGTATACATAGAGAAACGACTCCTGTGTTTTAAATGCATACATTAACAAATATTCCAATTAATTGTAGATTTCATTTTTTATATTTATATTTATGTTTAATTTAAACGCAAAGGAAAAATAAGTTGTACTACTGCTCGTCTACCTCTGCTTAAATGAGTATTTAATAGTACATAAATATTTGTTTTATGTGTAAATAAATAGATAAAACGGAAAGTATCATTTATTATTAATATAAGCATAAGAAAACTGAAATTGATGATGTGAATATATATATATATATCCAAGCATATTAATTAATACTTTATAATAACAATAAATGTGCATAATGTACTGGTTTGCAAATTAATATAGAAATGGAAATGATGAAAACTTACCTATTAAGAATACCTATATACAATTCATACTAAAAAATATGTAATGTTATTTTAGCTATAAAAATATATAAATTACCTGTAGTCTTGCATTTGGAAAAACTAAAGGTTCAGATTTTGGTGATTAAGTGATTACAGCAGTCATAAACGGCATTTTCAATGCTAAAACATTTGCCAGGATAGACATGAATGGCGACCATCAATATTAACAAAATCACAATAATAGTCATACGTGTAATATATTTAGTTTTGATTATTTAGTAATTACAAAATTATATTTGTTATATATATTATGTACTCATATTGTAATTTTGGTTAACTTGTAACTCTCAAAATATAGATTTTATTCATATTTCAGTCAGAGTCCATAGTAACGCCCTTAGAGTCGTTTCTTTATTTGTACTCTATGGAGTAATGTTTATAATTTATTACACATATAATTGGTTATCTAGAAATTAAGTATAGTTATTTTAGAAATAATACAAACATTTACATTCTTTTTATAATTTAAAATAATTTACATGTCAAACCCATTCATAAATTCACGGTTAAAAAGACTAGATGAACTGTATTAAAATATTGTACTAAATTGTTCTAAAATTAGTTTTATTAGTTTTAAAATTATTTTATACCTAAATTAAACAATCTGGTCTCCTTACTCGTAATACAAAAAACCACATGAATATAATAATGTACATTTAGAATTAAACTGCAGAGTATTGCATCACAAAACGGTTCTTGAAATGAAAAGTTATATGATTTTTTGAATTTTAAAAATACTGTCATTCTATACAAAAATATTGAACATCAAACTAAAGCCGTTATACTAATGAATATATTTTTAATGTTTCTTATTATATTTTAAAAGGATAAAGATATCAATATCTTAGCTTACATACCTTTTAAACATTGAAGTACAATTGGATATTACAACTCTTTCTTTATTGTGTAAAATAAAATTTTATACACATTTAGAAACAAAAACAATTACGTTAAAGAGAATTCTTTAAAAGCAAATCAGGCATGCTGACGTTTATAGAAAATCTTTTAAAATGTTTCGGAATTTGTAAAATCTTTTTTAATTGTCTCAATGGAATTATATAGGGTGATTAGTTCGTTTTAAATAGTTCAGCTTAAATAATTTATTTGGATTTGTCAACTTTTTACCACCTACATACATATATATTATATTGTCGATTGGGCTGTTTGGTGCAAGAAAGGATTAATTATATATCGTTTTTAAATGATTGTTGAGTTAATTTATATTTGAAGATATAGGGCATTTATATTCTAAGTGAATTATACACCAGTATTGACTCAATGAAACTATGTAAACACGTTTGTTACTTCGGAATATCTCATTTGAACTTATTTAGCTATATGATTAATACTGTTGGCAATCAAATATATACTGTCAGATTAAATTAAATTAACTTATAATTCAGAATATTTCTTTAGTTTCTAAACTTTAATCACCTTCAAAAGTACCGACTTTTATTGTAATTAATCTACACATATGCAGTTTAAGATCACATTTGTTTTTGTATAAATGCAATAAACTTCATGTGAAATTTGCGCTATTTTAATATTGTAAAAAATTGTTACTAGTTGTATATTTAATATTTACACATAAATGTTTTATTTAATACTTAGATATCTGCAATTATCTTGTAATCAATTTATTTCATTCTTAAAAAGATTTATATATTTAAATCAGATTAAATTATTTATGAAAATATCAAATTATAATTTAAAAATGAGATTAATTAAACATTATTTTAGTTTATTATGCATAAAACTGATTTTTAAATACAGTTTTTAAGGTTTCCACACGTCATTTCACATTTATATACATTTATTACAATTTAAAAAAGCATTTTCTTTATAGGCACTATTAATACTTTTAAAGGGGAATAAGAATTTATGTAATGTGTTATTAAGAAAAGACCATCGAATCTGTCTATTATTTTGGGAACAATGCTACAATACATTAAAAGCTTATTTTGTAGTATCACGAAGGGTTACTGCAACAGCTCTTGACAAAAATGTTTTTCTTCTGAAATTTGAAAATAGCATATACATATATAAATATAACTGGAAAAAATTAACCTATACCAAAACAAAATATATTTTGCAGTGTTACAATATATTTTGAAGTTCCAACCTTTGAAAACCCAAAATTCATACCTAAATACCCATTCTTATTTATAATGTTCAATGGTGTAGCGAAGTATGAAGATGACAATGCCACACTACACTATAGATAATACCTACGTAGAATTAAATAAAAACTTATACAAGGGGATAAAATCTCATCTCATCTCATCTCACTCCACCATCTTCTATTCACTCGCTAATTCTTTCAATTTATTACCATGGCAATATACACGCCTGAGGTTGATCAGCTATAATTAATGCCCCAATTCTACCAGGTTTTCTGAAGGCGGAAGACCATTGTTTGGGTGCGGATCTAGCGCTCGTTCGATGCCAGGGAGGATGCGGTGGGGCGAATTCAGTTAACCGCATCAGCCTGCTCTACCCACTTGGCTATGGCTTGAATTTAGAGCACCTTTAAAAGGTTTTTTGAGGGAATATATTATAGATACAAAACATCCTAGAGAAAATTTTAAAATGTATTCTAACAACAGTTAGCTTTGAGATAATTACTGCGGCACCAACGTACCCACCATTTACAAATATAGTATACAGTAGAGACTTACGCTAAGAGGGACCATTGTCGTTTTAGGATTCTCGTGTGCCAGAATTAGTTCCTTCATTACAGTTGCGCAATGGCGATCATAACATTTGTTTATAGCTAATGTTGTATCTTTTAACTTGCATATATCACTGCTGAAATACTGACAAGAAACAGTATATTAATACAATGTAAAACCCTACAACAAGGAAGATATTTACCATAATATGAAAAGTGGCAAACCTAGATCATCATGCGACTTTACTATTTCAGATATATTTTATAACATCTAAAAAATTGCAGCATAAATATTGTCTCTCTTAGTATCACTAATTTGAGTAGAATTTAGTTTTAGCTTTATTTGTGATTATTTCAGTGTTAAAGCCAATTTTGTTTGTAGTTTTATGATATAGTACCTACTGTTTTCTTTATCGCTTAATTTATTTAAGGAAGTTCTTTCGATCATACTTACATTTTATTAAGTATCAATATCTTAAAAAAATTCAGTTGAAGGGAGTTTACTAACTATTTACGAGATTATTCGCATCCCAATGTACGAACGAACCTCTTAATACGTACAATGTTCTGTGTACGTAAACGTGTATATAAGCTTGTAATTGATTGATCACTGACTGACATGTGAATTCGCCTACGACATATATGTATATATATAAGACTGCGAGTAAATAAAAATAGACAGGATAAATAAAGATTTATGACCAAATGTACACTTTATAATAATTAAGTGATGTATGTATAAATCGTTGAGTTTAATAAACTGAGTTTGAATGCTTCGTTTCAAGTTGAAGGAATAATAATTATTGCCGATACTTTTTTTAAGACTGGAAAAATAGGTCTAGACAGCTTTGTAGTTCTTACGCTATATTGATTAGAATTAAAATATCATAATCGATTGTTTTTGAGTAGTTTGCTTCGGAATTATCACTATTCTCATAAACATGTATAACTTTTATCGATATATAATTATTTAGAGTGAATTATATCCATAAAAAACAGTCACAGTTAATTTTAGAAATAAATAATCATAACCTATAATTCAAAGTTTGATTGCTACGTATGTATATGAATAATCATACCTACAACATTTTATTCATTTCGTAAATGATAAAATTTAATTAATAAATAAATACCAATACATTTTGTCGTGGGTTTTTCAATTCACTTTATACTATTTTAAAGCAGTTCATTCGTCAGGAAAATAAACACTGATTGGTCATTTTACTTATCTGAATTAATTCATTAACTATAATATATAGGCAACAAAGCTATTTTAGCAATAGATTTATACAGGTTATAACATCACACGCACATACATACATACTGGAACATTATGCTCAGTCTTAACAGAATACTTAGTTATTTACAGCTTGTCTATAATATGATGGAAATGCATAAATAGAATACACCTTTTTAGAAAACTTGAATGATTTATTAAAATCGTGTCAATTTTAGCGCCGAATTTTTAAGAGAAAAATTGGGTTATTAATTAGGAAATAAGCCTTTCGTATAGCCAATCATTACAAACAGAGTTAACAAATATGTTGTAAGCGATGTTTTATTATGCTTTTAACTATAACCTTTTCTACCCAATAAGAGCATAATATAATATATAGTTAATTGAAAACTATTTATAGATATACAGTATAAGTTAAGCTGGCCTGAACAGCTATTATATATTTGAAAGAAAATATTCTCTCTAAACTAAATGTTTGTTTTCCAATGTTATGAATTTATTTACGATATCTATCAAATTTATTTAATAAATCAATAGTTGTTTGTGTTACTAAAGTACTTCTCTTATGATCTGTACGTTTTTATGAATATACTTTAAAGTTAGATAAATATGAAATTAAAAATATAAATGACGTTTTCAATACGGCAGGAATATGTCAAGATGCAAACTGTTTATTATGCTATATATTGTAATAATGGTGAAATACAATATAGTGAAATATATCGTGAAGCAAATATTATAATAGTATTATTGATGATATTTTCAGAAGTACCTCTATTTTTATAATAGTAAAACACACTTATTAGTTATGTTCATGCAATTGAACATTTTAATTGCTACATTATTATACCAATAGTATATTACAATTTTGGATAAATGAACGACAGTAACATTTACATAATAATAATAATAATAATAATATTTTTATATTTGATATAGCGCCCCTATATTGATATCAATGTCAGTAGCGCTTTACATAACGAAGGACAATAGCTTGCCATTTATACAGTATAATACAATAATAGTCGTATAATACGCTATATTCCATATATATATATTTTGCTGAAGATTCTTAAACTGAGGCTGAGAGATATCAGATAAATTCTCTTTTACTCAACATTATAAGCTTAACTAAATTTAAATTATCAAAAACCCTTTTTCTGTTGACTTTCTATAGGATTTGCTTGAGGGTATAACAAAATTATCGAATCCTTCTTCTTCATAAGAATTTTTGCACTCATTTCTTCCTTCATTATTTTGCTATATATCTTCATAATCCTTATTGATCCAATATATTTATATAATCAATCATCTGAACTGATTAGGGATCCTTTTCTTTCACAAATCAACTTAAACCGTTTACCTTGCTCATATACATGTATCTACAAATTGACGGACTACACTTGAATACTTACATGTATAATCTCCTCGTCAAATTAACCTCTGAAAACTCTTTTTAATGTATTATTAATAAACTAAATACTCTGTAATTCCAGAAATTAATTAGTATTACCGACAATCACGCAATCTCAAACTGATATAATCTATAATGATCTGTTTTCTCATGGGATCAAGTGAATGACATACTAAGGTATAGGTATATGAGGAAGCACATCATTTTATTATATTCTATTAAACATGAATATTATGATTAATTAATGATATTTTCTTGATGATGGATTGGGGGTTTTCTCGGAATAAATCTATTTCATTATCTTTCAACTTGCAAAACCATATTTTGCTAATTGAAATCAATAAATAGTTCGAATATTATACATATCCTGTAATAAATACAAAGTATTTTTTGTAGCAAAAGTTTCATTTCATCATTATTGTGTACAGTTGGATAGTACTATTTTGCTACCAAACCTTGAGCCTTTCGGAAATAATACTGAATGATTTCTCTGAAATAGAAAATGTTTTACAATAGTGTTAGGTATAATTATTAAGTATACAATGTTAGGGCAAATTTTGATACGCTAAAATTGTTTATATTTTTATTTTGTTTAAAATTAGCAAAATCATAGAAATCTGCACTATAAGCACTTGTATAGTTTGCCCAACATTTTGGCAATTTTATTGAAATTCAGGCACTTTTCCGATTTGACAACGTAATGAATTCGAAAAGAATATGAAATACATGTCCGTGTAACTTTGTGCTGAAATTTTACCCAACTATTTATCTAAAATTACCAATCTTGAGTAAAAGCTGGCAATTCCACTATATTCTATATTTAATTATCAGGCTTTCTATAAATAATGTGATGACATTTAATGTATAATGCATTTCAATAAATCTGACAAAACTCCAATTTTATCGGTTTAAATACAGATATCGTTAAATAATGTTTGTTTTTGCCAATTCAATATATCTATTTATATGTACATATATTATAACATCTTAAAATAAATAATATTCTCCAATATGTCAAGCATACGATAATAATCACCATATGTGAATCATGGACTCATTTTTATAAAAATATCAATTATTAATGCAAGGTAGCGATATTTAATATAAAGAAAATGAAGTAATAGGATTTCATCTCGATTATTTATTTCTCCCCTGAGAAGCTCTAGAATATGAATAAAATATTCGAATACAAACTCTCTTGAGGCATGGATATAACTCTATTATTTTGTACGCAAAGAAATATTCCTTAAAAGTATTATATATTGAAAATAACATGTCTTCTTGAAAGCATTTGAGTAATTTTGCTTTACAGTAAATTTTATCAAATTTCGGCTTTAACTGTATTTAATCATTTTGTACTGTAGCCAGTGATTTTGTCAGCTTTATAAAACCCCTAAACATAACAATGTGAATATAGTCTAAAGTCAGTCTCGGAGTGTGTAAGCAATATGTGCTACATTTTTTCCAATGTAGTGTACATATATAATAAAAGAATACTAGACACTAGCGTAAATAATTTACAACATTGTACATAATTAAAGAATTTTTCCAAATCACTGCATATCAATATGCCAGACGTGTTTCGCACTTTATGGAGCTCACTAGTGACATCAGAGTATGGAACCGGGGTCTTCACGATTACTGGGTGCGAGTACTATAACCGCGTCGATTGGCAAATAAGACTTTCTAGCCATTATGGCAAGTCCGTATCACACGCACTAAATTAAAATTAAGAAAAACCAATAAGAAGTTATGATTAGTCACGATATCATAATATGTGCCCTAATCGACCGATCTTCGGTGGTCAAGCGATTATAGTATTCGAACTGTAATCGTGAGGACCCGGCTCGATACTCTGCGTGTCAATTAGAAAAAACGAGCTCCATAAAAAGCGAAACGCGTAAGCTTTTGGATATGCGGCGATTGGCAATTTTTTTAATTCATCTGATTAATTGTTAACTCAGGTAATCTGAGTCATTAAATGGAGACATAATTTCGGGACTAAACAACACTTTTTATTGATTATATGCACATGTTTATACCTACTTTATAGAGCAGTTATTATTAGAATTAGCAGAAGCTTTATGGAAGAAATATTGAATACCAGAGTTCGAGTCAGTGGCCGAGAAGCTCAATAATTCTGCCTGAATAATTAAAATTAGTAATTCGATTGATTAACGAAATAATTTTGACAAAAATATGCGACTACATTGGTATTTACTCATATATTCACACTTAAGCAGGCATGAAATTATTCAATAAATATTGATAGACATTTTGATAACTTTAAAATATATTTCTTGACTAATAAATCTATAGCAATATAAGCTTTTTATACATTCAATAGCTATCAACTGTATATTTATCGGAATTAGATATGTTTAACAGTATTCAAATACCAGCATGTTCATTTATTTATTCTATTTATTCTGTTGTGACAAAGGGAATTACACAGAAAACTTTGATGCATTTGATCCATTAGTTGACAATCTGACCATGAAAACATCTAATGTTCACATTATTTTCATTGGTATATGCAAACTCAGATATTACTATAAATAAAAGAGAAAATACATTACCTATATAGTATAAAAAATACGAAACAAAATGCATATTTCATTATAGATCAGCCTATAATTGGTATAATATAAAAATATTTTGAATACCCAGTATTATTATTGTGATTCTTAATAAGTAATAATTTTATAGCAGAACAGTCATTCCTTAAAATTATGAAATATATTTAAGGTTATTTAAAAAATGTTGACCATTTCTAAAAAATAGAACATTACATTTACCGAATATTCCTATGTGGATTCTGTTTAACACACACTTTTACTACATTTACACGTTTACATAAGTGCATATAGCTATTTACCTAATATATGATAATGTCAGCAAAAATTAAATTAATGTTTTTGATGATTATTGATAATTGAGTATGGTATCTACTTTTAAAATAACATTTACGATTCTTAGAAAACATTCCAAAATGAAGGCAAAAAGCACCAACGATTGTTGAATAGAATAGAGTATCCATTTATTCCGTGTTTTGAGAAACCTTCGCTGTAAACATAAAGTAAAGTTGTACAAATAGGTTGTTTTCTTAAAATCACAAAACTCAACGCACATAAGTTGTTACATAGTAAGCTCGTTTCAGTACATGAAATGAAGAGATGTACGTAAATTTTCATCACGACAAAAACTTTCCGTTTCATGTTACTTCCTAAAGCGAAGGCACGTAGTTATACTTTTAGTTTTATCTGTTTTCTTTTTCTGATTTAATTCAACACTATAATATATCGTTGCCTCATAATCTTGAGAAATTAAGAAATTTCGGTCATTCTGACATGTTTGATCTTCATGTTACTTTTCGGTAATAGGCACTGGTAATAAAGGGGATCTCCTTCAAGATACAATCGATGATACTGTTGTTGTTCTTTCCACCAATTTTATGCTTCGTCAACTTGAGCTCCTAAAAAGTGAGAGGATAGCTTGTTTTGTTCTGATCATACGCCAACAGCGAATGTTTTCTCGTGTAAAGATGTTAGTCTCGTCAGTTTGGAAATGTTTAATATTATTGGCGCATAACTCTTTTGAAATGAAATAATTAAGGCTGTCTCGCACATCTTCAAAACATTACTATAATTGAGTAGTTTAGATCTGTGTTATTCTATACAGAATAGGAATTGTTTACACATGATTCAAATATCTATTAGAGTAAATACCATTAATGGTAGAGTTGAGTTTTATCTAGTTTTCTTAATTGATGTTTAAGGCATACATATTATTAGTATTAGCCTTGCAAAACTGTCCTTTTCTAAACGTAATACAAAATAGGGAAAATTGATTTTCACGTTAAAATAATAACACCACAAAATAAATGAGAACATCGTGATTCTAATTTTATATTTGCATATGTATTGTGTGTGTCATAACTTCTTATGACTTAGATAGAAATCATTTAAAATTCATTAAATAATAAATATATCAAATATTATTATTTAATAATTTTTAGCCAACTCTTAGAAACTTATGGCACACATTGTGTATAAATCAATTTGATAAAAACTGATGCAAAAAATTGTTTTAACGCAAAAGGGGAAAAAAGCAAGTATACAACTTGAAAACTTAATAATTTTTGTATTATTACATATGAAAAGACGCTGTTACCTCTGCTAAAGGGGGTTGTTCGACCCTTTGACCCTCCTTGGCGGCGCGCATGATTGCAGATCAGTATTAACCTTCGAAAAGTACTTTCTTTAACAAGCGAAAACAATAGATTTTAACGTTTCATCCCTTTAAATCTGTTTGAAAATTATCTTTCAATTATTTATTTTAAAATAAGTAAAATTTTAAATACGCATATTAACTCAAATAAAATGTGTACATATGTGTCTAGATATACATATAAGTTTAAAACCAATTGTATGTGACGATAATAACATTGTCAGTCAACTATATAAAATTTATTATACGCCATTCTTTTAGAACAAATAACAGACTAAACAAACAAATGTGTTAATATTATTAGGAAATAAAAAACACGAGCCCAATGTAATACGTAGCGTTAGAATAAGGTAAATAAAGAATACACCTATATCATGTAATACTTTTAATTAGCAATATATTTCACTTTATAAATTTACTTATCCTATAATAATAATACTTAAACATCTAATAAGGCGTGTAATTAAATACAATATAATCGAATAGGAAACATGTTTATAACGATTTTCCTGCCATTTAAGAACGGCTATACAGATATATTACTAAAATTATTATTGCCTACATTTTATATCTGCAAATAATGCGCATTATAAATAAATACCTATTTATTGTTTTCACAAATCCTTATGAAAAAATAGTCATGTAAGACATACAAATAAATATTCAGAAAACAAACTTAACTGGTCTATAAATAGTTGGTATTTATTTAATTGTCTACCTTCTTAGGACTCCCAATATTGAAAGCAAACACTTTATAGACAGTATCCGACCTTTTATAGTAAATAATATCATTTTCTAAGCAGCCAATACCCTCTCCTCTCTTCTATTGGGGCATAGAAATGTTTTTTCTATCGCAAACCATTTTATTGCTTCTTGAGTGTGGCGGGCGACCCAGGGCTGTACATATACATACATGGGGTGGTGGAAGATAAATCAATTTAATTTGAGGCTCGAGGATTTAAAAAGGAGGAAGGCGAGAAAAGTGGGCGATTAAATTTCAATTGATCTCGTTTTATGCAGCTTCAAAAGAATGGAAGAAACAAAACGACAAAATACTTTGGAGGGACTTCGCAAAAATACAGGCGTGGGCATATTTCCTTCTTTTTTCATCTCTCTACTTTTGACCCAGTTGGTTTCTGCCTCTATTTTAGCCTGTTGTATATATTATACTTTATATATTGTTTTGTATATAATGCATATAATACTACAATATATGATGAGGCATTGATAAATGCATTTATGGAGAATATTATAAAATAATTTAAAATTAGAACAAAGGAATAAGGCGATGATTTTGGCAGAAAGATAGCAGTGCAGTAAGCAGAGCTCAAGTATAAAGTGATCCTATTGAGAGACTGCTCATTTATTATATTCATATATATACATATACAGTTGAATCTTTGCCTTTTGCATTTTGGATTTTGTTGGAAGTCACATGCGTAAGGTATATATATATATAAATTGATTAAATTTTAAATTAACAGTTTATTTAGAATTTTTCATTTTCATTTCAACATACTTTAACTTAAAAAATAAATCTCTTTTCCATATATCTTTTTATATCTAGTACACCATAATATAAGCAGTACATTAATAAAAGGGAGAGATTTTCTTATTTAACGTATATTTTTTCTGTTTACGTTTATAAAATGTTGAAAAAAATATTACTGATTCAAACTGTAAGTTTTTACGTCCATAAAACATGACCATATTCAGCAATTCCAAAAAACACAAAATAAATGATAATAAATGTAGGAGCAATGTATATATATTATGCCTGGTAGATAACTTTTAAAAATGTAACTTTTCTTTATATCTTAAAAATATTTTCAATTTTATTATATCAAAGGGCATTTGATTGACACAATACACATCCATTATAAATTCATTGTTAGTCAACAATGTTTTTGTTTTTAACATTTTTTTTGTAAAAATGTTTTCCAATAAATTTAAATAATAAATTAATGTTCAAATCAATTATTTATCCTTACTATTCGTGTATCTCAGCACATATAATTAAACATCAAATTGTCATAAGTTATTCAATAAAATTTTACTCCCTTCTTTAAAAACATTCCTATCTATATTAAAAATATTTGATGCTATATATATATAGGTAAATACGTTTATTTATTTTTTAAGTATGCAAGCCTAAAAGTTTCATCTTTATATTGATCAAATATATCGATGTAATGAGCCAAGATGCATATAAGTATGTTCAGCCGGTTACATAATTATCATTTGTTGGAAATCCTTATATTAAGGGACGATTTGAATGACTGAATACTTCATTTTTGTACAATCGCAATGTTTCTATGAACTTCATATTATTTAAATAGTTTTCACAACCAAAAATAGAAGAAGCCTTCCCTTTTACAGCCATGTATAATTAAAGATATAAGCAAATGAATATAACTTTGGCTTCCTTTCTTATAGGAAGTGTAACAGAAAGTGTTTTGACAGTGTTGCTCTTTATTTTTTAAGACGATGCAACATACACACACCTATACCTACCCCCGAGAGCAACTATAGACTATATTTATTTATGTATATATATGTACAGTTATTGTTACATAAGTCAAATTTTGCAATACACACATATCCTAGTAGTATGTATGTATTATGTATATACATAGCCTATTTCTGTAGGTGATTTAAACGTACCTGCGTCCCTCTGTCTGAGTTTTAATAATGCATTAAGATTTCGTGTATGAACATACGTATTAGTACATATTTGCGTAGCTTCATTATATTAGACAAAGTTTGAGAATTGGATTTTTATAGCAATGTATAATCTGGCACAATAGCTCAAGAAACACGATATTTTACTAGTGAAGAAATTGCCAACATTCTATATTATAACTAGCTTCTCAGAAAGTTGTAAACATTTTTGACTTAACTTCTCTCCCTATTTAAAGACAATATTATGACACAAATGAATGAATTTGAGCAAACATCACCTACCTTGTGTGGATATATATGTACATATATGTATGTATAAACATAATATATCTCATTAAGAATGTCCAGTTTTAATAATAAATAATGCAGTCTATTTCCTAACAAGAATTCTGGAAATATATTAGTTTTCTTATATGTGTCATGTGTCATGGCGATTATAACGTGTATGTACTGCATATATCACTATATGTACATATAAATGGGTATGCATTAGTACCGTAGCTTCAGCCATTATCTTTATTTAGTATGTACACTACAGTACTCTAATCCGTGTTTGGAATATTAAATACCGTGCTTTTTGAGATCCTCAAGTAACATTTTTAGTGTAACCTCACTCCATACAGTTAATATAATTCAGTGCTTCTAGTTAGGACTTTCTAATAATTTTGATTTCCAATTTGATCGATTTTTATTATCAGATTTTGTGGCTAAAATAAATATTAATTAATATTATTAGTTTATCTGCACTGGAAGAACAGAAAATAGATAAATAATTATCGATGACAAACTTAACTTGATACTATTTTCCGTGTTATAAAGTCCCACTGTGGTTTTAGAAAGAGTGCAATACACAATAAAACATAGGCCTATAAAGCCTATTTATAGCCAGCAGTATTGCAAGTGATACCTACCGCGAAGTATATATTATTCTTTACTTATTATTCCCTCATTCATGGAATATATAGTGTACATTTCATCTCTACATATGAAACAGCGACCTGAATCTCAATTTGAAGAACTACATGTATCATTCGAAACACTAGTTTTTATTTTCTTACGTTATAATATCATCTTATAAAGAAATTCTAGTCTGGTGAATATAATATATTTAAAATACTCAGATGTACTTATGTAGTGATAAGTCCAAGTCCAAGTCCAAGTTATATTGTCTTTGTACAGTAACAATATATTATTATTATTAGCCAAAAATGGCAAAAAGTGTGTTAGCTCATATCATAAAAGAATTGAAATAAGCGTAAAATGTGTTAGCTCTTTAAAAATATATTTGACTTGAGCAAACTATGTTTTTTAATATTAAAACTAAATTAGTTTTACCATGACGATACCTTTATGTTATAAAAGTGAAATGTTACATATAAGTAAGTAAATGGATAGGTGCCTATAATAAATAACAAGTTAAATTTTATATTACCTTCTGAGTATCTCTACGAATTATACCTTAGTGTTTCTAAACAGCTCAATACAGATATTTGTTTATTACTATAAGATACGTAAATTGATACCTTTAATTTATTAGATAACACATTTAATTAAATACCGTTCAAAATTACCTTTTAAAAAGCTTGACAATATTAAAAAATATAGTTAGATCAAGTCAAATATATTTTTAAAGCTAACACATTTTACGCTTTTTTCAATTCTTTTATGATATGAGCTAACACACTTTTTGCCATTTTTGGCTAAGAATAATATATATGTATATGGCCAGAACCATTCATATATAATATTCCAAAATATGAATGTGTTTATCACAGTATGCTTTTTTGTCTTAATTATGTCTTACAGTATGCTTGTATTAATTGTTAGCCTGATATTTTATCTTACTCTGTAATTCAACTATTGCAAAGACAGCCATGGGGTAAGGTGATCAAAGCTGGTCGGAGGTTTTTTTACCACGCCCATGGTCGAAAACTCTCTAGTCTAGATTTTTTGATGTGATCTAAATAAGTCGTGGGTTAAAACACCTCGACCACAACCGAGGTTGTAGCTTTTTAACCTGACTCAAGGTACCCCCTGGTTTTTTTTAACTATTAAGATTTTAATAGTTTTAATAAATTCGATATTATGGGAAATTACAATTTTTATAAAGTATGAAAGGATATATTATTATTAAATATATATATTTATTATTAAATTATTTAATGATATAAAATTTTATAAAATGAGTAAAATTTAAATAAGTTCATTAGCATGTTTACTTTATAACATTGTTTTTTTACAGTAGACGAAATCGACCTGGGTCGTTTAAAAATTGACCAAGGTT
>JAYRBW010119135.1:0-17252 GCA_036023295.1 Invenusta paracnida
GAGAAGGACATATATATATCAATTACATTGTATACTTAACTAACATTAACAAAGACAAAGTTACATGCAAATGCAGTTATTATTATTGCAGTCATTTTCAATTCTGTGTTTTTATTGACAATTCATTGAGTAATTGTTACTTAAGGTTGTACAAGAGTTGCGGGTAAGAATCTCACCTTGCATGAATTCATATTACAAATGAAATTACATTGAACTGTATTGTAACAATATTGCAGTGATCATACCTTCACATTTTGTGCATATATAATAAATATGCAGCAATCCTATATTTTAGCATCCAAAATTATTTCTTTTTCAAAAATTAATTAAAAATATAAAAAAATAAAATAAAAATAAATTGTACAATTTGACATATATAATATATATAATAAGGTTTTAATAGTTTCAAGAAAATTACAAAGGATATTGTTGTGTTAACACAAATAAAAACTTCTGAAAGGCATGGCCTCCACCATGCACCATGGGGGAGAGGGTCATTTCTCCATCTCCATTCAAATTCTTTCATGTAAGAATTGAACAGAACAGGGTTGGTTATGTTCATTCTTTTCACCTTCTTTTTTGCATGGGCCAAGAATCTTTCTAATCCCTGAGTATGAACCCCAGTAATGGGATCCACAGTCTCATCAATTAAGGATTAAGACCACTAACAGCAGGATGGTCAAGCCATTGAACACAAATATCTCAAATGAAATTAGACCAATCAATTACCGTGTGTTTATTATCACAACCAGCCTCATTGGAGAGGACAATATCTTTACTGTTGATGGACCAATAGTATAAAATATCTATTAGCTGCATCAGGCTGAGATGGCTTTTAGAGAAGAAAGAGTCTTTACGAATTGATTGCGTGTAATTGCAGGTTCGACATCTCCAACGATAATCATCAATACCCTTTGGCACAACATCCCAATGCGTAAATTCCTGTTCAAGAATTGCTTGCGGTGGAAAAAGGTTCTGAACAATATTTACAGGAGCCCGAGGGCGACCACCCATGATTTTAACAATGTTTTGACAAGCAAACCGATTGAAAGGTATAAAATTTACAATAATTTTTATTAAAACTTACCGCTACAAATACTAAATAACTAAATTAAAACAAGATTCTTAAATATGGGGAAAGTTAATGTAACAATTATTACACACTGAATGTGCAAACAAAGCATAAAAAATACATTTAAATTTTTTTTCCTGATGGCGTGTTTTAAACTTCAACCTGTACTACTACAAATGTGATGTACCAATAATACGAAATCTAAAATTTTGGTAACAATACTCAATATATACATTGAAATTATTTACTGTGATTGTACCGATAGAATAACTCATTTAAATGGAATTACAGGCGTTTAAAAATATGTAATAATACAGTAGTAATCATCTATATATACGATCCAAGGGTGAAACAAATAATGCCGATATAGACAAACTTCTGATATATTGGGGAATTTGTTTAATTGACCTATTTTGTATATAATCAATTAGTATTGTACATAAGGTACATCGGCAGAAGACTATTTTAAGTTTATATATTACCTTTACAGCATTTAATGTTTATGTATTTATCGCAAACAAAATTTGTAAATTGTAGTGATGTTATTAATAATATTATCAGTCTGATAAATTGTGGTGAGACGCGATTATTTTAAACGATAATATATTTAAAACGAGCCACTGATAATTGTGTGGTGTTAATTGTGACTATCTGTCATTGGTAAGTTGTCACAAATTTAATTATTTTATTGTCCAACTTGTTTTTATAGCTATGATAGAACATCAAGTATGAAAGGAATAAAATAATTTTTATGACAAATGCTTTGATTTCAGAATATGAGTAGTAAAAGTTGTAGAACATTTTACACGATAACATTTTTAACATTAATAAACATAACAAAATATCGTTTGTGGTTAATTATTCATTGCTTGCTTAATCGCTCTCATTGAAAATGTACAAAAAACGTGTATAGACAAAATTAAGTCTTTGGTGTCTCAAAATTATAAGAAATAACTAGTTTTATTTAATGAAAATTGACCTCAATATAGAACACCACAGAAAAAGAAACAAATTATAGCATGGGAATAAAATTTGCCTATATGGCCGATATAGACGAACTTAAATATCTGTAAAAGATGGGATATCAGCAGACAAGACTAAAATGCTGAAATAGATAAATTGCCGATGCAGACGAATTCAATTGTTAACATAACTATACACGTTGTTTATACATGTCCCTAAAGACTACTATGACTGTCAAAGTTTTTGAATTACAATATATTTAACAAATCAATTATATATATAATTAAAAACTTGTTTAATAAAGATCAAAAATTGTACGGTGGAAATCCAATGAAAAATAAGAGTGCATGCGATCATGAAAACACACCTTTTAGCTATTTTCTTTAATTTTGAGTTTTACTATACTTAAATTCATTTAAAAAATAGGGAATAAAACATTAAAAATGAAAGTTTGAATTTAATAAATTTAATGCTAAAATTGTGAAACAATTTAATGCTAAAATTGTGAAACAATTTTATGGAAGAGCATTTCAAAATTACTTTTTTTTTAGTTTTAATAATATAAGTTTAAACCACCAATTGATTAGTTATATTTTATTAGAATAATATTACAAATCAAACAAAATCACCTGTATTTAAAATTCACAAGTGCTAAAACTAAGGAAGAATGTTTGAAAACCCCGTACTATTTGGCCATATATATAAAAAAATTACTAAGAAATATATAGTCACCTTTCTAAGCCTTTTTTAGGGACAAATGGAAGTTATCACATTTACGTTTAAAACTATATATTTACTTTTTTTTAAATGAGGGGCTAAAAACGCAATTATTTGTGCGCCAATCTATACATTCCACGCCAATTTGACAAAAAATAGAACCAAAGTATATCGATATATGCCCTGTATCGAATGATATTTTACAAACTTCCGATAAATACAAAATATTTAATTGTTTTAATTTTATACTAAAGCTCAACAATACTTTTTTGCAATACTTTATATATTATGGGAATATATAAAAATCTACTAATCTATTAGATTATCTAGTTAATAATTTCAATGGTGTGCTATTTTATATGTTATTAACTTAAAGAACATAACAAATTATTCAAATATACAATAGTTAAGTAGGTGCTCACTTAGTACCCAAAGTTGTGGATGTTATAAAAGCATGAAATAAATGAAAATTCAAATTTACAAATATTGAATAGGAACGAAATCATAAAAATAGGTACTTTGTAAACTGTATTACTATAAATGATTTATTAATTAAAACACAATATTGACAGTGTATTTTGAATGCTGAAAAGTTCAAAACTTTAATGCAACATAAAATAATATTTTGAAATATGTAGATATTCTGTATTACGAACAATCAAGGGAGTATAAATAAAATTATTTTCAACAAAATTGAGTAAATGTGTCGAGTAAATCGAGAACTGCAATCAATCAAAACTAAACGAAAATCTACGTAAGCAGGGATATTAAGAAGTGTTGACGTTAAATGACCCCATGGATGCAAATACATTATATAAAGTATTGATTTGTATACACATACAATCATGATTTACGAAAACAATTTGTAGGAAGAACCAATAAGGTTGCTTAAATGCATTCATCTACCAATTCGAAATCACCGATGTCATCCGGATTTACATCAGTTAGAATTTGATCTGAAATAATAATAAAAAGAGAGTTAGTCACAAAAAGTAAATTTAACAAAGTTTCCATAAAAATGAAATATATATCTATCAGGGCAAATTTTGATATTATTAGCATAAAAAGAAATACTTTACAGATGCCATTTAAGTATTGATAAATAAAATAAAAAATATATTATACATATATTGTAATATATTTTATAGGCTATTATATATATATATATAAATTGGTATACATAGTAATTTCTTATTAATATTAGAATAAAAATAATTATATAACAAAATAGCGAAAGTAGTATAGATATTAACAGTAATGAACACTTTTAATGTTAAGAAAAAAACATTTTTCTAATAAGAATTCCCTAAGGAGTATATAGAAATTAATTTAAAACATGCATACTTCACCGTCAACTTAAATCGAATAGAAAAATAGTTAAAAGAGCAATAAAACCACGACATTAATAAAAAACTGGTAAACAGAATTTAAACGAAACATAGAAAGACAAAATCCTATGAAGAAATATAACTTAAAACTGTATATTTTCCGAAATCACCAAGGAATAGCACAACATATTCCAACCTTAAAAAGTAACCAAAAAGAATCTCCCTTATTACTATGAAACAATTTTATTAAATAATTACACTCTTTGGAAAACCAAATAACGTAACAAAATTACAAAAAATAAACTCACCAGCTTTTTCGGTGATTGATTGTTCCTTTGTTTCTTTCGTACATGTAACCCATTTAGTTCCTTCTTTTATTTGGTTTGAATCTTTTTCTTCTGGCGTAGTTTCAGAAGATGAATGAATCGAAGAAACCTTAGTAAGCTGAAATGACGGAGTAGATTGAGCCGAGCGCGCCATCGGTTCAACAATAGTTCGTGTCTTGAGTAACCTTCTAGGCAATCCAAGCGGAACAATAGGCTGGGGTTCTGGCATGATATTGAGCGTAGCTGGTTTGATTGTTGATTTCTTAACATTTTCAGAACTCCCGGTACACTCACCCGCCTCTGATTCAGACGAAATACTTTGATTTGGAGAGAGTAGTAAACTTTGAACTTTATCCGATACCTTACTCGAATGTGATGCCACGTCAGATTCATTTTTCGTAACAACTTTTGCCCCTTCTTCATACTTTACATCCTTACTGGAATCACTGCGGGTGCCCTTAAAAATGACAATAGGTTCCGTAGTTTCTTCTCCTTTGGCGTCGATATTTCGAGGTTTCAACGAATTTTCCTCGGGAACTAAATTTTCTTCTTCATTTTTATTTCTCTGATACAACTCATAATCCATATCTTTTATAATTTGTCTTTCATAGCCGGGAATTTTAGATGTGTGCTTCTGGAAAAAATTAGGCATTTGGAGGGGGGTAATGAGTAGGGATAAAAAATTATTGAAAAATTGAATTAGCATTCAATGGAAAACAACTTACACGACGATCTGTCTAGAAATATAAGTTACATTAATAAGAGAATGATTATAGTATGAATTAATAAAAAAAATGTATTTATGACATAATTATGTAAAAAAACATATTACAGTATTATAATTTTTTACGATTATAATGTGAAATTCACTTTTAGTTATTGAAGTATCCGAAACTTAGTTCCGATAAACACAACTGATGATTAATATCTCCATTTCAAAGTAATTCAGTTGCAAAAATATTGTCTCATCGAAATAATGTATATTGAGCCATTATGAACAAATAATTGTAACTTGATTTGTTATATACTATCCATACTATTTCTTTGAGGAATACAAACATTATTGAAAAACAATCCAAAGATGATTCCAATAATGTATAAACATTATATTTCCAAATTGAAAATCCGGTAGTTTCATGTTGTCATTGTATAATACTGGACCAGTATTAAAAAAATGAAATCGATGCATATAATCAGTCATCAAAATGGATTTATTCATTTATTTAATTCTTCATATTACAATCTTTCAAGAAAACTGTAACAACTATATTTCATGATAATAAGTATTTTGCAATACACAAAATTATGTTCGGTATTTTTTATAATATCACTAAAAATAGATCCAGTGAAATATGCTTTTTGGTTTAATAAGATGGTCGAAACTGCGTCGATTTTTACATGATTAATAACCATATTTCAACTTGACATAGTCTTGCTAATTTTCATGTTATCAAGAGGCAGCGTTGATTGAACAATAATTATATTAAGATGACCACATCTTTTAGTTTAGACTCATTGTTGTCGGTATTGTGGAAGTTTTATATATCTTGTATTAAAGTTTATTATATCAGTACGATGGTTTTTATTCAATGTTCATTAGATTATTCATTATATTATTATGGAATTCCGATCTTTTCATTACACTGATAAGGCTAACAAAATAATTATAATCACACTGTTTGACATAATTCAAATAATAAAAAATGCAACAATTGCAAAGCAATTTATAATTGTACTTAAATTTATAATTTTTTTATTTGTTTAATTTATTAATTATATTTTGGATATAACCCTGAACTCAGTAGCATACAAAATACATGCGGATATCTTGGCTATTCTGATATTATAACTTATGATAATTATTAATAATTACAAATATATAATATTTATAATTCAATCGTAATATACTATTTTTCTTTAATGAGTGCTTTTAGTGGACAAACACAGTGAACGGTCTCTACAATAGCTATAATATTTAGTATTAACAAGAAATAATCAATTTAAAACAACAGACCTGGTAGTTGACATTGTGACTCCTTGACCGCACATGCTGCTTAGCGTGACTTTCGTCACCAGCAAAAGTATTGCAGACCTCGCAGAAGTAAGCAGAGCGAATAGGCCGCAAAAATTCAACGCCTATGAAAAGCATGTTAAATAAATTAATATTCAAAGCCTTAAAATTCAAATTCGTGCGTTCAAAATATAATAATACAAAGTATATAATGATGCGATAAAACTCACTACATACAATAAGTAGTAAATAAAAATAGAGAAGATTTTTATCAAGTGAACATAGTTGCGACTTTTTTAGTAAATGACAATCAGTTTTAAAATTGAGATGTATAAATGTAATAAAAATTAGCTGCATGATTTTAATACAATAAGCCAAAACTATAACCTCAAAGTTCTTAATAAAAGTATACTATATAATTTAATCGGGATACTATTACATAACGAGTTATGGAATTAGCTTGTAATTGTACAATGTAAACAATTTTAGAATAAATACAATGTACCTTTAATAGAACCGCCATCAATAACTTCTGTATGTCGACTAGGACGTGAGGTGTCTGTAAACCATTGCGCGGGCTTGTCCTTAACTTTCTAAATATAATTTGCACAAAAGTTCAAAAACATATTAATAATTACATGTTTGACACTAGTATATCGTTGCCAAGAGTATTCTGCTAATTTATAAAACATGTTACGTAAATATAAAACAAGTATATTTAATAAATAAGTCAAAAAAATCATTTGTAAATAATAAAACACACATAACTTCAAAATTTTACATTTGAAGACTGCTAAAGTAATAATTTGCAAAAGATACAGAACATAATATTTATCTTATTATTATCTCTCATAAAAGCTGTATAAAATATCAATGGAGACTGACTGTCCATAAATAAAATCTGATTTAAAGCGAAATTGTCACTTTTAAAGAAAACTTTAAAAATTAAATGACATGAGAAAACGAAAAAAAAAGTCAAAATTTAAAATAAAGAAAATTCAGCAAATCAAGATATTAATAATTTTCTAAATCAAAAGGAACATTTACAATAAAATACGCTTTAACATTGTCCCAAAACAAAAGATATCGGGGAAAATCTTACATTAAAGTGCTCATCACTTAAATTGTGCTGTAGTGCGCGAACCAGTGTTGATGAAATGTGTCGGCATTCGCTACACCAATATTTCCCTGAATCCCTGTACGTGTAAAAGACGTCTTCTTTTTCACGCTCTTTCTCCTCACGCATTTCACGTTCTCGTTCAACCTTTTTTATTGTAGAGAGTTGGTATCTAGCTCGATCAGCTTCTGATTCAAGGGTACGTAGCTCGCGCCGCAATTTCTCCTCCATGTGACGGGCGTTGGAGCGCTCCCGTTCAAGGGCCTGAGCAAGTTTGGAAATCATCTGCTGCTTATCAGGACTGCGCTCTCGCTCTTGCAAGGGGGAAAAATCACGACCACCACGAATTCGTTTCCGTGAGAGTGACCGTCGCTCGGTTTCTTCGTCCGACCAATCCCTACGACGCTTGGGAGATCCCCTACCGGGTGAGACACTTCGGCGTCGTGCCGAATGCCTGTGTGCGGAGAATGCATGGTCGAAGGCGTCATCGCCATAGCGGAGTGGCTTTTTGGGCGATGCACCGGCAAAAGGAGAACGTGATCGATTCCGATTTTGAGAGGGTGGGGGACTGCCATAACTAACCAGAGGAAATGTGGTGGTATTAGAACGATGTGAAGGATAAGGTTCACGAGTAAGAGGAATGCTTCGGTCTGCCATTGAGTACGGTTCCTGAGGCTCTACAAACGGTCGAGCGACTGGTCTGCTTTCGTATTCTCGAGAGTAACTATTTGACTGCTGAATAGGAGCAGAAGGCGGAAAGGCTGCTCTTGTCATATGTAGTCCAGGGGCATAACACTGTGGAGGAGGTCCTGCTTGTGCAGCACCAGGGTAAGGTCTCGTCGGTGGTTGATTTAGTAAAGAATGTCGAGGCACACTAGAATATATCGATCGGGATGGAGCTGTCGATTGAGTCGGTTGGTTCATGTAAGAATTCATTTGATTTTCAATAATACCAAATTGGCTAGGAGCAACTGATTTAGGAACATCCAACTTTTTCTTGGAAGCCAAATTGGTGTCAATACCGATAGATTTTAAAATATTATCAAGGGTTGAAGAAACTTGCGATGCATCCGTACCTCCACCTCTAAGGGTATCCAAAAGACTAGGACGCTGAGATTTTCCATAACTATTAATTTGAGCTGGAAGCGGTTGAGAAGGGTTATAATACTGAGAATTAGATGGTGGCGCAACTGGAGCAACCCGCTGTGGATTCATAGTAGGCCTCTGAGCTTGATAACCAGTCGGACCCTGTTGAGTAATTAAAAAATAACAAGTTTCAAAATGATAACTTATAATAGGTGAATTACACCCAAATAAAGCATTAACTTACATATGGTAGATTTTGTTGCTGCGCTCTAGCTGACGCAGAAGGAAACATCTGACTCCTCTGCTGGGCAGGGGTCGGCAGAAGTCCCCAGCACTGATTTTGATTCATTTTGTACGAAAAAATCTTATTTTGCTGAAAAATTTACAACGAAAAAGAATGCAAAATATAAGAGTAAGAACATTCATAAAACAAAAGGAGAAATTGAACATTTTAAAAAGTTAATAACAATTTAATTTAAACAATCTCATTTAAAATAAAAATTTAGTGATTTAATACATCTACCTAAAAATAAAGAATGTTACCCAATAATTTTGTTGAACTGTACTATATAACTCGCTTTGTTGGTGACTATTTTATGTGTCTCCAAACATAATCTCATGTTTCTGATTCTATGGCCGGATTATACACTATTCATTCGCCTAGGGTCCATACTTCTCGGATCCTACCAGCGACACTATAAGGGAGACTTGTTACACTGCAGAAAATTGGCAGTCACATTCTAATTAATTAACGGACTATTTCTATTGATCTACATAGCCAGAAACTAATCTTTGTATTATATTTGCTGTGAAATTGTTATGAGCAAACTGATACTTAGAATAGAAAAACTAAATTTGTATCCATAAGTACGTGTAGACTACATGATATATCTAAATATAATTTCATAAAAATAATTTGTCATATATTAGTTCTGGAATGATTGCTGAATTAACACTGTAGTCATTGGTTCGTTAGGTAAGAGTCTTACATTAGTGTAATCTATAGATGTAAATATAGGTTATATTTTAAACAAAATTACAGTTAACACAAAAAGCTTCCAAAATATTTCTGACAAGAGTCATTTGTCATCGGTTACTAATTCATTAACTAAATTTTGTATGTCAAGAGCACCCATTCGTTTTTTATTGCAGCGGAGTAAGGCAATGTTGGTGATGTCTTTCTGTGTCATGGTTGTCTGGATGTAAGTTTTGAGCCTTCTTAAGGAAGAGAATGACCTCTAAGAGGATACTATCGTTACAAGTATAATTATCACAAAGCGGTGTACAAAAGTTGAAACTTTGTTGAAAAGTACAAGTCCCATTCCCAAAGTTACCAGTATTTTAACAACATGTCAAACATTTTTTCTAGAACTTGGCTCTAAAAATATATTTGGTGACTGAAAAATTGACTGCTAAAAATACTTCGATAAACTGTAAGTAAACAACTGTGTTTTACAAACATCTAACATACTGCATTGTAAAAGATACCTGTAGGTATATTTGCAAAGTGTTTATTCTGTATTTTTATATGTATTGGTAATGCATGGTAAGGTTACCTATACCTATGTAATTACTTGTAACCTTTCTTTCAAGCTATATATAAAGGTTAATGAAACTTTATTTTAAAATTTTCATTAATATCTAACTGCTAGATAAAAACCAGGTTGCCGGAATATATAGATTTTTAAATACAATAACAATTTTGTATTGTATAAAATATTATAATGTATAATTTATACACATAATGTATATATATGTATAACATACATTATATATATAATGTATATATATGTATAATATATATATGCATAATTATTGTACGATGTATAATAATTTTATATGCCAAAATGATAAAATTGGTAGATATGCAAATTTTTAACAAATTTGAAATATAATTCATAGTAAGAAGAGCACCTTACACATTTCTAAGATATACATAATTGCAGAATGCAATGTCTACTTAAAAAATATATAGCATTGATATATTATTTTAACTTAGGGACTATCCATGAAAAAGTATGTACTCAGATGTGGATGAAAAGTGTACAGGTAAGTGGGAGGAGGGTAGAGGTCAAAAAGTGTACTTATAAAAATGTTAACCTGCCCTTTTCAGATGTAGATGAAAAGCCTACAGGTAAGTGGTAGAGGTGAAAAAGTGTACTTATAAAAATGTTAACGTGCCTTTTACCAGTACCCAGCTAGTAAATAAAATATAAATTCCACAATAAACATAGTTAATATTATAATTTTACTTACTGCATGACTAATTACTGACTATCTGAAAAAAAATTCTGTGGCTAAGATTTTATAAGTGTCATTATATTATTTTAACCATGTATTTTAAACTAGTGACAAATAAATTTTTAGTAAATAAAATATAAATTCCACAATAAACATAGTTAATATTATAATTTTACTTACTGCATGATTAATTACTGACTATCTGATAAAAAATTCTGTGGCTAAGATTTTATAAGTGTCATTATATTATTTTAACCATGTATTTTAAACTAGTGACATATTTATTTTTAATCTGATAAATATAATAAAAATGGTTGCTACAATAACCAATTGATTGAGTTCAGATTTTACATTGAATCAGTTGTAAAGTGTGACGTTTTATTGAAAGCACTTATTGTGTGCATTTGTTGTTTATTGATTTGTTATAGCATATATATAATGTTATTTCATTAATTTGTGTACAGTGTCCAATTAAAATAACGTTTAATACTCACTTCCAGATTAACCCTTTTTATTGAATGATTATAAACTATGAATGACTCTGGTAAAAATAAATATAATCATTTTGTGGAACTGGTTCCACATGCATATCCCCTAATTGAAAAAAATAACAGTCCACAAAGGCCCAAGAACTTTGGAAAGTAGTAAAAAATAATACAGAAGATTACCAAAAAACAACAGTTAACTTGAAACTAAAGAAGCCACGAGTAAATCGAAATCTCTTTCTTTTTGGGCCAATGCTTCATCATCATCAAATCCTGCAAATAATAAGATAAAGCTTGATTCCTCGTCATCTAAAACAAATGCATTAACTTCTGCTAGTCATTCTAATACTACAGAGGGTAAGTTTTAAAAAAAACATTACATGCAGAACTAATTATGAGTTGTGTATTTTATTTAGTGATGTGAATTAGTATGAACACAGCAACCCTATTGTATGAAATTTGTATAATTTAAAGTACAAAAGTTAGGTTT
Organism: Invenusta paracnida; assembly: GCA_036023295.1. Taxonomy (NCBI): domain Eukaryota; kingdom Metazoa; phylum Platyhelminthes; order Proseriata; family Coelogynoporidae; genus Invenusta; species Invenusta paracnida. Next base: position 11,837 of record JAYRBW010119135.1, read on the forward strand.
AAATTAGAGTGTAATTTGGGTCATAACAGGTCGATTAAATGTCTTTTTACACGAATTAATCATTATTTGTATAGTGCTATAATACCAGTTATTTTTACATATATAGAGAGGATATATATACTTTATGTGTACCTAATGCTTATCCTTTTCTGTAGTTGTCAAAGATTCAAAGATTAACACAGACAACACCAAAAATGTGCCTGCACAGGAGAAAAAAGCAACACATTTTAGAACTTAAACCATGTCATGCTAGTGTCATTAATGTCAATAAAATGTCATTATTTTTACTGTTAATGAAGTCAAAATATTTATTGCTATTCTACTTGATTGGTAACACATTAGTATTACAAATTATGCATTAAAAATTTTATTTTTTTAAATCACTAATTTTTATTAAGTTTCATTTCAAAATTTTAAGATGGCAACTAACAAAGAATGCAGGTAAGAGTGATTTGAATATTTTCCTAATTATTTTAGTATGCAATATTGAAAACAATGTTTTTAAACATATAAAAGCACTACATATATCAAGTCTGTCAGGGTTTACTTATACTTACCAAAATTGTACTGACAGTTCAAACAGATGCCAGCAGTGAATGGGTAGTGTTTTTTTTACAGAATGTATGTACATGAGGCTATATTATACATAGAAAGGTTATCAGACGAAGAAGATATGACAAATGCTACAATTTACATGGATCCACCTATCAATGCTAACCATTAAAATAGCGATGAAAACTCTGGGGATGAAAATACAGCCTTAGACGACCAAAATAAACTTTCCAGACACTAGTTACTGGCGGGTGCAAGCTTGGAAGTAAGTAAATGAAATAAATTATATGAAACTGATTATATTTATAAAAAATATCTCCAGACACATAATATTATGTGATAAAACAATTGATGAAAAAAATTTACAAAAAATATTTAGTCCACTGTGGGGTTTGAACCGCTGAACCATTGGGACAAAAATAAACTTTCCATACACCAGTTACTGGCAGGTGCAAGCTTGGAAGTAAGTAAATGAAATAAATACTTTATACTGATTAAATTTATAAAAAATATCTCCAGACAGATAATATTATGTGATAAAACAATTGATGAAAAAAATGTTACGAAAAATATTTAGTCCACTGTGGGATTTATAGGTTCTATCTGACCTATGGATAAATTTACCAGAGCCTCAGACAACTGCGCCACTAACCTTGTTAACTTTATGACTGTTAAACATTTATATAAATAAATATGCATTCAATTATATAATCAACTATTTATTGCAGATAACTACAAAATCTCAAGGAAGAATATTTATTGCTGATGCTGAAGCTGGTGGTGGAGATAACGAATCAGAGTCAGATTCTAATGACAAGAATATTCCTGAAAATAAATGAAAAGTAGCTTTAGATAAAAGAGCAAAACCCACTTTCAAGTGGAAAACAGGAGACCTCAGAAGAAATAAAAACAAATACACGTGGAATCTGCCTAAACCTAATCTTGATAGTAAGGGCTCTCCAATCACTCTGTTTGAGAGATTTATGAGTGATGAACTGGTTGAACATATTTGCAAGCAGACAAACATTTATGCAACCACCAAATGAGTTAATCTGGCCATGACAGAGACAAAACTCAAACAATTTATCACAATTCTTCTGATTAGTGGATATGCATCTGTGACCAAATAACGAGCAACCTACACTTGGCTAACAATGGAGAATTGGATAAATTGGACAGATTTGCTAAGGTTCGACCATTTATTAACCAACTCAACCAAAGTTCACTTGAGGATTTTGTACCAGAACAAATAATATAAAATCTATGGTTCCTTATTTTGGTGGTCACTGGGCAAAGCAATATATGAAAGGCAAACCAAAAAAATTTGGATTCAAGATTTGCACAGAAGCCACAAGACTTGGTTACACCATCCAGTTTGAGCCCTACCAAGGTGCAGGTACCACAGACAATGACCAAACTCTAGGAATGGCTGGCTCAGTGGTTAAGGAGCTACTACAAGATATCCCATGTCCTCCTAACTGTAACTATTACATAATATTCAACAGTCTGTTTATGAGCATGACACTCTTTGTCTTCCTGGCAGAAGAAGGCCATGCAGCTACTGGAATGCTTTGAGCCAACTGTCTTTCTGGGGCACCACTGACAGACAACAAAAAGATGGAAAAAAAGAACGTGGGTGCTGTGAGACCTACTCAGATGAGAATTATGGGATTATGTTATGTCACTGGAGAGATAATAAAGCTGTCACAGTGGCTTCGACAATTACAGGATCCAAACCAGAGTCAACCACCTCTTGCTTCAGTAAACAAGCTGGGACAAAAGTTGAACTTCCAATGCCTAACATGATTACTTAGTACAATTATGGAATGGCTGGAGTGGATCATTTCGATCAAAACATGGCTGCTTACTCTGTCAATCTTTGCATTAAAAAGTGGTGGTGGCCATTTTTCAGATTCATATTCGACCTATGTGTGGTGAATGCTCATTATCTGTACAAACTACAGAGTAGAGTGGAGACAATGGATCTGCTAAGTTTCAGACGAGCAATAGTTGATACATACTTGAAAAGGTTCCAGTGCAGAATTCCACATGAAGTCAACCCTGCAGCATGCCAATCCCTCAAATGCAGGATTTCGACAGATGTTTGATTGGATGGACTCAACCATTGGCCCAAAATGGAGTCCCAGAGGTGCTGTGCTCTCCCGACATGCAGTGGTACATCCAAATATAATTGTGAGAAGTGCAATTCACCCCCAATGCTTCCACCAGTTTCATACATGACTTTTTTCAAACACTTGTAAATACAATAACTTATGCTGAAAAACACTACCCATCTACTGCTAGCATCAGTTTAAACTGACAGCACTTGTTTCAACTCTAAATTGCTTGTAAAAAAAATATTTATGATGTTAAATAAACAAGTTCGATATAATTTTCATAATTAAAAAAAATTATTCATGGGATGATATGGGTTAAAGCCCAGCTCTGCTCTCTACTCTCCTTAAAGCAGTCTGGACTTTTTAATGTGACCACCAAACAAATAGATGAGATCAGGCATGCAATCGATACAGATGAAACCTCATTGAATCAGTGAGACTTTTTTTAAATGTGGATATGAATCTATTTCATATATTATTATATACATTTTTTACTCTAAATGCAGTCATATAATTTTTGTCCTTGTAAATTGGTTACTTTGATAAATCTGTCATGATATGGCAGTTTGTCCTAACTTTTAGAAATTCGAAATTATTTTGTTGTAGTTTTAGATAATATATATCATTACCTATATATAAACAAAATATTTATTTTACATAATAACAAAGTTATAGCTAGTTGAAATTTGTCCTATCTTAAATCCTACTTGAATTCACAGTGTATGTTATATGGCAGTCCATTTTGTTTAAAGCCTGCAGGAGTGACTGGTACTTTGTCTGTCCCATTTGATTTTTTGTCAATGCAGAGCATATTGGACAAAGGCCTGTGTCCAATTTGTCACCAATATTGGCCTTCTGAGACAGCTATGAAATGGCACAAGACTTGCCATGATGTGGCTACTACCATAACTGTGAATGAGGACATGGCACCTCCTACAATAGTCATCAACAAGGAGTCTGCAATTCCAGTTTGGAATATATTCTACATATTTCTCCATACTGACTGTTAAATACAAAAGTCAAGAAATTCACAAACTGTATATTTTGTCATTATGCTAAAAATAAATTTGCAGCATCCAATCGCATGATTACATGAATCTAATTGGTCGAAGGTGATAAAGGAATTAACAGGCTTTCTCATTCATATTTTGTCATTATTCAAGTGAAGAGAAACTACAGTAGTGACAGTTGCTATGGCTAACACTCAAATTAGTGATTTTCAGCATGAAGTTATTGTTCTTTTTAAAAAAGAACTCCCAACATGGAGTCTCTCTAAATGCAGTTACATTCTGCCTTATTTTGTTAGCCAAATTTCACAAAACCAGTTCACTTGTTGTATCAAAAATGAAAAATAATGTTGACAGTGCTCGTAAACAAAAGAAAGGAAGTGGACAGATGAGAAAATTTGATTCTCCAACTCGAGCTGCTGTTTGGCAACTTGCTGTGGCACCAACAGGATCTCCGGTTGCCGAATTGCAAAGGAACTGAACATGTCAAAAGGTGTTGTTTTTGACATTTTGAAGAGCTCGACTCTTAAGTGTTACCAAAAAGTAAAAGCTAACAAGCATACTGATCACCACAAAGAAGCTCGGAAGGAAAAGGCAGACCAATTATTGCAACGTTTTCATCACAATAAATTGTAGAAGTCAGTGTGGTTCTTGGATGAAGCCTGTATAAGAGTCAGTCCAGCTTTAAATTCATAAAACGATCGTATTTACAAATGTGTTAATCTGAAAACCAATATTCCTGAGAAAGACTTAATAGTGGAAGTTGGCCATAATGATAAATTGGACATGTGTTATGCTTCTGTGTCATGGTTTGGTAAAACTGAATTAAGATTTGTTGAAGGTTATGCTGATGGTCAGGACAATATTCCCATTAGCAAAAGGAAAAAGAAGACAATCAATCAAATTGTGTATCAAAACGAAATGTGTCCCAACCTGTTTGGCAACAAAGAACGGGTGATGAATGGAATGCCCTGGATGTGGCAACAAGATGGTGCCAAACCACATACAGCTGCTGATACTGTGTGGCTCAATCAGCACACACCACACTTCATTGAACCTCAGGAGTGTCCCTCAAAGAATCCAGATCTCAATGTGCTGGACTATTGTATATGGATCATCTTCTGGCCGAAATTCAAACACACCATTCAGAAATCAATAGCATTGATGACTTGAAGAATGTCCTCATTGAAGCCTGGACATTTGTGTGGGGAAACAGACTTGAGCACTGTTCTGCTGTTAATGTCACATATTTTGAACATTATTGTTTAAAATTTTTTTGTTTTGATTGTTATACATGCTATCAGTGTGTTCATTTATTAATACATGTACATGTTCAGTAAAATCGTAATAAAATTTTAGACATCGAATTGCTTGACTTTTTTGCCGTACTTACCTGAAAACTATACACAACCTTCCACAACCTTTATTGTGCATTATTTTAATTATTGTTTGTTAAAAACTGTCAAAAAGTTACTTTCTTGTTAATAAATTACAATTTATTGTACGGGTACCCCATATTTAATGTATGAATAAAGTCTGACTACAACTATACAACTTTGCTACTTTCTTACTATATCAGACCTGCCAAGCTTTTGGGATCCCAAACCAGGACAATAATAATACTGTATGTATTAAGTGAGAAGCTGAAATGTATTTTAGAATATTTTTTATTGTATTACTTGGGAAGTAGAGGTCGTAACTCCTCACTCATATGCTACTGGACTGCATATGCCCTCACTA
>JAYRBW010119146.1:0-17252 GCA_036023295.1 Invenusta paracnida
TATTTTTTTGTTTTTATACGTTTTTTATTAAATTTGGAAAAAAAATTAATTTGGGACGCTAAAATACGGGATCACCGTTTTTCTTATTAAAAAAAAATGGAAAAAACCCCCAAAAAACCGTAAAAAATTGAAAATAATTTAATACTGGAAACTTGATGATTACCAAAAGTTTTTACTTGAATGGTTGATGACATTTTAACAGGCATTGTCATTTACTATTTAGTTAATGTTGGAATAGGTTTGGAACAGTGCAGTGTACTGAATTTGAATCTATAAATGTGAACAACAGAAAAAAAACTGAATACCAAACCATAGAACACTATAGAAAGAGACTACTTCCTCCTCATTTCATCTAAAAAAGAATCCTGAATAATGACAACTACTCAATACTCAAACAATGACGAAAAACATTTAAAAGTAGATGAAATAAAATGGTTAAAAATAATTCAAATCATACCTTTCCTAAGCGCGTTTCTTTTGCAAATGGTTGGTATGGCATATCCTTAAATTGCTCCGGCAATGAACATGGACCCCATCCATCTGCATTTTCTTCAATACGTAACAGTGCAAATCCAGGCAAGTCGGATTCTTCGTCTGAACTCATTAGAAAATATAACTTCAAAGTTTAATACAAAAAAATACCTCACGAAAGCAACGTTCAAATTAAGACTGTTTCAATTAATCAAAATTATTTAAAACAAATTAGAGTACTGAATACATAAATATTGAGTATAAAATAGTGAAAGGTAGTAAGCTATGGTTGTAAGTCGGATAATTTATTAGAAATAAAAAATTACGTATTAAAAATTAGCGGGGCATTCAGCGAGGTGTTTAGTGAGACCCTATTTTACTATTAAAAAAGTAATTTATATACATTAAAACTTACTATAATTTACCTATTCTATTATTATTTTAATATATTATGTTTATAATATTAAACGTTATAATATATAAAAGTCTATCGTTCTGCTTATCGTTCTAAATGAAAAACAACCAGATAGACTCTAAAATTGCATAAAAACGTCACGCTAGCTTTTACGGGTTATTAAAAATGTCCCACTTGATATCACAAATACATTTACACCCCATTATAGTTGCATTAAAAAGCCAAGATGCAAAAGCCATTAATAATGCAAGACTCTAAAATATTGTAAAAACGTCTTGATAGCCACTATGGATTATTAAAAAAAGCTTGATGTCTGAAATACTTTACACGTCCTATGCACACTATATAATTGTTGCATAAAAAAAAGATTGTTTTTTATGACATTACTGGTAAAATTTAACGGAAGTGTTGCCAGTTCCGAAATTTCAATGGAACTGAGTCATCAATTTTTATACAGTACTTATCATAGACAAGAATTTCGGTTTCCGTACCAGTCCTATCCCACCTTTTATCATGGTTACCACCATCATTCTGTACAAAAATCTTGTCACCAACACAAAGAGATGGTTGTTTATGTACTCATTTGTTGTTTTTTGAGACTTTGCATATCTTATTCTTAGGCAATAACTCTTTCGTGGACAAAAACCTCACGCTATATTGGTCTTATGTGAGGATTGGAGAATTTTTCTAACCAATTTACAAAATTAGAGTGTGTCAAGTAAGGGTTTTCTAAAAATTATTTGAGCAGGGGAGATATTGCGGTCTGGATCATGAGTGTTGCAAGAGTGTACGTATAGGAAATGGTCATTGTTCAGAGATCCAGTTGCGCCAATATTTGATCGAAGTTGGAGCTAATTGTGGCTATCACAGAAGCTTCTGCTTTACCATTAGACTTTGGGTGGTAGTCAGAGTAGAATCGATGGTGCGTATGCCCCAATGCTTGAGAAATCTCGGATCGTACTGGCTGTGAGTTCTGGTCCGCTCTAGCTTGAAAATTCCTCAGATACGCCGAAGATGGCGAACAGTGAACGAATACATCCAATGAGTCTAGCAGCACCAGCATCTAATACTTGACTCACCCACTGCTTTGAGGAAGTCGATAGTGCACCACAAATTCTCCAAATTCTCATCATACTGGACTATGTCATCCACACATCTATCCTTGCGTTCAAAATCTGATCAGATGGCATCGATGGTTGTAGTCATCGCCAGAGGAGAGAAAACCAATTGCGGAGCACGGAAATTTAAGGCCATCTACCAAAATAGTGTGATAAATGTTAATTTCTTGATCTCAAGAGGAGCAGAGTGGTAGCCATTCCAGGCATCAGTGACTGTCTTCCGTGTTTGCCTGAGATCCAGCGAGCAAGGTGGAAAGGCGATTCGGTTGCAAAGGGTTCATGTTTGCAGTGGCGGTTGAGTGGTGACAGGTCCACAGCTAGTAGGTCATGGAGTGTTTTCGTGTTTACGAGTGACAACCATTCTGTGACACCAAACTGTAAGCTCACCTATAGGAACACGCTCGATAACACCAAGGGCCTTATCAAGGAGAAGGTCTTGGTGTACTTTCTCTTTCCAATGCAAAGGAATTGTTGATGCTATGGGACAGGAATGAGGAGTGACTAGCTTATCAAGGTGAATCTCGACTGGAAGATCAGTCATTATTGATAAAGGTCGGTGATGACAGGTATTAAATGTTGAAGTTAAGTAGTGCAGCAATATTCAGTCACACATTTTGTCATTGTTCTCCGGATGGCTAGGAGAGGGGAGGGAGAGTTATGGCGCGCTCAGGTACAACTTGGCGCTTTGGGCAACCACACTCCACATTTTATGCAATGACTGCACTGCACCCACTATTTATTTCTCTTTTTGTGGCAGCAGAAAAGTGATTATTGTTGTCGGGAAGTATTGAGGTAGAAGGCCAAGAGCAAGGAGTGATTCAAGTGTGAGAAAAAGATTATGAATGTCACTGCTTACATAAATTAACTAACGGCATGAAACTATATTGCCTCGAGGATCATAACCTTCGAGGGCTCCAAAGAAAGCCCCAATGATCTTAATCTAAACCTAATAATTAACATAGGATGGAGATTTCCCGAAAAAAAATAACTACTTGCAAGGAACTTGTCGAGAGACCACACATATCTCTACCAACCTTAAAAGATATTTCATCAATTCGTGGAGGGCTAACAACAAGGGTATAGTGAATAGAGAAGATTCAGATGCGACAACAAAGCCTTGGGGAAAGAATTGAAGAAGGAACGAGTCAGTCATCATCCATCAAGCCAGAGTTGGCAGACTAACCAGCACTTAACAATTCCTCCATAGCATTGGAAAAGCCGACAGCCAGTATCTTGAGTGCGACCCTAACACGGTAGAATCGACGGAACACCTGCTATTCCACTGCCCCCTACACGATCAAATCCGCCACAAGACTAAATGATACTCACCCTATAATGCCAATAACGCCACGTTGATCCCACGCAAATTGTTGATTTCCTATTGATGGTCGGCCGCGCCCCCGTGCCGGCACGGGATTGACTCCCGCCAGAACTAAGAGAGAGAGAGAGAGAAAGAGACCACACATCAGAGAAAATGATTCATCACCAACAGTGACGGCATTGTTGAAAACTGGCAGAGACTTATTGTCCACCTGTTATTCTGAGTTACACCAATTGCCATTGCGACGACGCTTTTGTGTTAAGCAGTAGTCTCTACATAGTTCGTGTGTTTTTTGATTCCACCTCCGGGACGTTTCAGAGAATAGAAAGTAGCTTTTGTGGCAGTCAGGGCTCATGGTTCTTTCGGAAGTGTGAGCTGGGGCATTTGGCGTCTCGAATCTGTAGTTGTGCTAGCCCCCTCTCATTTATGTGTGATAGTGCGCTTGAACGAACAGACGGCTGAGTTGCTTGAAGAGGGGAGAGCATTTCTCGCCATTTCTCTTCCCTCGACAAACCTAATAACAACGTTGACTGTCACAAGTTGAGTCCATTCTACACCAAGAGCTTCACGGTGGGCAATATATCGTGGGAAGAATTTATTGGCAATTATTAACATATGACACGATTTACATACAAAAAGATCAAAATATTCCTGAGCTAGGTGTTGATCCTTGAAGATATTAAACTGCATTTTTATTCTATAAAATTGTTAAATAATATAGAGAACATATGTGAATGAATAGTTAATGAATGAATAATGAGACAGTGTATATCAGTATATATATACACAGCTTTAATTCATGTTATCAGTGTTTTTAACTATATTTCTCTAATATTTAACAATTTTATAAAATAAAAGTGCAGTTTAACATTTTCCAGGAAACACCTATCTTTTAGGAATATTTTGATCTTTTTGTATGTAATCGTTTTATATGTTAATACCTAGCAATAGATTGTTCCCAAGTGACATCGTCTAAGTTCTCTTCTAAAATTTTATCATTTTGACCTTCGAAACCCAAAATTACTCCCCCAAAGATATAGTCCTCATCAGCCATCATTAAAACTAAAATTCCCGCTTTATTATAAATATCAAACTAAAACAAAATGAAAACATAAGCAATAGAATGTATGTTGTTTTATATAAAATAACGTGAATTAATATATACTTATTCATAATTTTGATGAATACATTAATGAAAGAAATATTTTTTCAAAATAATTTTATATTATATTAACTTATGCGTATATTTTCACCAATTTATAGTATGTAAAATCATTTAAAAAGTAGTCAAAAGTAACAAAAAATATCAGAGAGCAAAATGAAAGAATAAAAAATATAAAACATTGACACATATTTTACTTATATAAAAAAACGTATAGTAGATTAAAGTATTCAAGCAGAGTAAATTATTCAATAATGCTTCAGTATATATATATTACATTAATATATTAATTAAAATAGACATATCTACAGTTAAATGTAGTTCAATTATTAATTCTGGAATTGATTCTCGAATTACAAATTGGTTAATAAATGAACGGGTTAGAATTTATCCATTTGATTGAACTGTGAATATATTCTTACTTTTGATTCTGAAACCAGAATTTAATAAATTAACCACTTCGAAAATATTCCGATATTCTAGAAATAAAATATGAACAAACTTTTGGCAGATTCGTTTAACTTTATTAATTTACACCTATAACCTTGAAGCTAAATATTTACCAATTAAGCGCGTAACTCAAATAGCACTATTTGTGAGTTCTTTGACGTTGAAGAATATTAATGATGACATTTTTATTGGTACGTCTTTATAACATATTATGTATATTTTATATAACTATTAAATTGTTCACTAGAAAATAATTCACTTGTTTGTCGATTTCAACACTTTCGGACAAGTTAGAAACTGCAAAAAGTAAATTAGTAAATTTATAAATTATATGTAAAATTATGACAATTTACTTAATGTTAATTTATAATAAAATATCTTGCAAAAACTTGTAATGCTTCTATTTAAATACATTTATCATAGGAAAATTATTACATTTTACCACTAATTAATATTTCACAACTGTCAAATACTTATGAATATTTTTTTATCAGAGCCAGTATGGCCATGAGTGGACCAATCAGACTCAGTCTCAGAGGAAATCATTAACAATAGTAATACTATTACTAATAGTTACAACTTTTTCTCAACCAGTTCAGTTAGAAGCTTTTTATATTAAAAACATTCAGTAGTTGACAACTATGCTGAATAGTTAGAAACTTTTTATATCTAGGAAAGTGCATACTGATACAGACTACAGTTTTTAAATGTAGTTTTTAGTTTTAGATACAAAAGAAAGTTACTAAATTAAAGCAAACAATCTATATTATGACATTACAAAGTAATATCATAATATATAAATTGTTTTCTTAAAAAATTAGATAATATTTATTAAATGTTTAAAATATTACTTATACTACTGGGCTGGACAATATAAACCATAATACCCTAATTTTACTTTATTTTCATAAAAAAATATAATTATACTCATTATAATTATTTTTTTAAGGTCAATGACCTTTAGAATATTAATTTAAAAGAAGAAAAAGGGCCATTATTGCATTTTAAAAAGAGGAAAAAGGGTTCAATAGATAATTCCATGGTTATTCCTTGATAATTAATGACCTGTTGGCAGCATCTGGACATACTCATATGAGAAAATACTGCAGACTACTGAAAAGGATACCAAGCTTGCATGACATTCAGTGGTCTTCTTTGGCCTTTTTCTATATAGAAGATCTAATACAGAGCTGGTCTATCAATACTTGTTGCCTAGAGCTGAGATGGTGGCCAGCTTCACTCCAAAATGCTCTGCAAGAGTTCTGTAGCTCAAACCAGCCTCCTGGAGTGTGATGATTTGGTGTTTGGGTCATATAAAAGATGTGTTATAAGCTCAAAATATGAAAAAAATATAGCACAAAACATTATATTTTTCAAACTATTGATTTGAAGATGACTTGTCAATCAGTTGATTGATTGAATGGAAGAAATGACAAGATAGAGGCAGAATAAAGAGACAATGACTAATTGATAGAGTTATGCAATAATTAAATACATTACAGTCAACTGCAAAAAAAATTTTGCATTCTGAGATCTAAAGGGTATGCCTAAACCAGTTTATCAGTTAATCAGCAAGAAAGATAAAGAGGAGAAAGGATCACAAACATGAAGGGTAGAGAAAAGAGGATAATATAATGAATAGGTGAGATAGGCACACAGAAGTAAGATTTGCTCAATTAATATGTGCATTACTACTTATGTAGAAAAATATTGCTTGAATGGGTTTCTCCTTATCAGTGATAGATATTTTAGCTGAGCTGATTATATCAAGGTTGTGTGTACTCAAAAGAACATTTGCACAACCTAACTTTACTGTAATAACAAATTAAATATAATTATATTGAAATTATTTAATAAAATAATGGTGTTGCAATTTATATTGTCCAGCCCTGTATAATTATATAAATAAGTCTTTTTTTAAACTAATAATTCCTATTATTTAAATAATAAGATTACATTTTAGTATTAATTATATCAATTAAATCAATATTATATTTATTTTATGATATCTAATATAAGTTTTATATTCAATAAGATAAATCAAATTTCTTTTCTATTAAATACTGCAAATTAGATAAATTACAATAGAAGGTCTTATATCATAATTATCTCAATTATGAATATATATATTTATATATACTTCCTGACAATAAATTTGAAAAAAATATATAGGTTTTAGACAAATAATTATAAATAAATTATTGAAAAATATTCTGAATATTTAAATTACACCACTTTACTATTTTATAATATAATAATTATATTCTAGTAAAAATAATATTCTAATACATATATTCTTATTAATTCAACAACCATTTAATTTTTATATTCATAAACTGCTTGTAACTTCAAGGATATCCCCCAAGTTGCTAATAGTATTACATTGTAACTTGAGGTACGGCCCTTAAATCTCCCTTAAGTTACTTATCATGTATTATTTGGATATTATGTGTGAATTATTTATCTTATAACAATTGCTTTTTGAAACAAAGGAGATATACAAAAATATAGTGAAAAACACCAATACTACAGTTCTAAATTACTTATTTTTTAAAAATACTACAGTTCATCAGGTTATATAATTGTGGTGCTAATTTGCATCAGATTGTTATATATATTTATATAATAAATTGTTTTCTTTAAACAACACCAACATTTTATTGTTATAAGTCAATTGATGTATTCATTTGCTATATGCTAATAATACACATTAAGTGATTATGCCTTAATATTTCTTAAATGAGATCATGTTACAAAGTTAAATTAAATATTAAATCATGCATTAGAGGGACAGATATATATTCATCATATTTTGTCAACAAAAATTATTAGATATAATTTATATATTAATTTACAATAGGTCATAATGATTGGATTGTAAGATTGTTACATATATTATTTCAAAATGGGTATTTTCTATATATTTTAAACTTTAAAATATTTTTCTTCATTTAGAGACAGCATTTTCTAAGATATTTAAATTTTTTCATAATATATTTTATTTATAAAAACAAACATTAGTTAGAATAACATATTTGCTGAGGCCATGCCAGAAATAGGCAATGTTTCCTAGATTAAAAAAATACATTACTTTATAAAATTAAAAAAAATGTTACTTACTGAGATGTGAAAAGACAAAATAGGAATTTCAAATGAATTTACTGGCAAACGTTTTTCACAAATCATTTAATAAATTTGTTAAACTCTCTAAAAAATAGTTCTATTCAACAAAAAGGCTCTATTGGCCTCCAGCTAAATATGTCTGTCCTGGCCAAACATTCCAGCATGCATAAAAAGAAGACATTTTTTGCTAGTACATGGTATAGTAATATATAATTTAAAAGTTTCTGGTTAAAATTTTACAATTTATAATTAGTACAATATATCCAATATATCCAATATATCCAAATTACACAATAATACTATAAAATATTCCTTATTTTTTTAATATTGACAAATAGCTTTAGAAAATATGTATTTTATTATTAACAATATCAAAACATTTTATGTATATTTCTTTGAATTCTTCTTTTGAGCAGTTACCATAAGTATGTAGGCTTTCCACATTATAAACAAAGACACAGAGTTGCATTGTTGCAGCCAGCTTGATAATATTTATGAAATTTTATTACACCTGATAAATCAGGAAAATCTGAATTTGTATATGGAATATTTGCTTCCATTTGCTTCCTGAAAGAGTTTCAATAAGACCCAAAATAAAAAAATATATGTCTAACATATTGCCCTACATGGCTAATGGCCACATTTGTGATATGTGGTATATAATCTAGTCATTTGATCAAATGAGTCTACTGAATTCTGACATTTAAAGTTGTAGAAATAGATTACTTCCATTTGTTTATGAACAGTAGTTTTATCAATATCAGGTGATGCATGCATTGTGGAATAAAGACAAGCTGTTTTACAAGATTTTGGTTGGTACCCCACAAACAGGGAACTTGCTTCTTTATTCTACTAGAAAAGCTTTGGTGAACACCATTTTTAATAGCTTGGTCATTTGAGTAGACAAATCTCTTCTGTTCTTTCAGATTGTTCCAACTATTGAAGTTTTATGCACAGAGAGTTTATTTGCTAAAGGAAAAGTAGTATTAAACAGTGTCACTAGGATTGCCAAGCAGAATAATCAATGATTATATATACCCATTTACCAATGAGAGAAATAGCAAAAATAAAGTAATATATGTAGATATATAATAGCTATGAGAGTGAGATCATGAAGCCTGTCTGCCAGTCTGTTAACACATATGCCGTTTGGTATGTGTGCTTGTTAGAATTAACTATTACTACTATAAATATTTTGAAATATTTATAGATAAAATTAAATCAATAAGATAGAATTTCACTCATAGAGTAATAATAGACACTTTTTCAACTCTTATTGATTTCATATACATCACGCTGTAAATTTTCTTTGTGTAAATTTGCACATATGCTTATATAACAATTTTAATTTAAATTTATTTGATGTCTATAAATAAAAAGTGTCTAGTAGCTAGTGAATCTATTTTTTTAGTAACACATTATTTATATTACTATCAATATATGACTTATTATTTTAATAATTTAATCTTTTGCAACATTCTATTTTAATTGGAATTTATGTTATTATTTATTAAATATAAACATATTATACTATACTATATGATTATACTCGTACTTTTTCATAATTATAATTGAAATATAATTTCGTCGTCATTTCACCAATTAAAAAATATAATAATATTTCGTTACTTCTATATATTTTATTTATATGCAAAAACATATAATGTATTTGCATAAAAGTATATGATGTATCGGGATTAATGTCTAACATTTAATTTTATTTGTAAAATTATTCTTTTTTTTTTATATATGATATATATAATTTAATAATTCAATATATATTTCTACTTTTTAGATAACTGTTATTTTCGTGCCAATTTGTCTTATTAATGGCTTCCAAATCAACTATATGAAGCTTCCTGAAAGTAAGACAGACTATTGTTTCATTAAGACTTCTTGTTTAAACTTTACATCTGTATAAATGTTTTTTTATACAACCTATGGTTTAACATGTTTAGTTAATATTATGGAGTAATCATTGAATGAATGTGTTAAAAACAAAGTAGATAAAATTCATGTATTAACATATTGAATTATAGTACTATTGACACAATGAACACGAAGTACATATTGTAAGAATTCTTTTACTTCATTTAAACTATTATTTTATGACTATTAACACAATTAAATGCATCGATGTTTGGTTCCACTACTTATTTCAGAAAAATAGGAGGTTGGTTGCAAGCATTTTGTCCCTCCCAGGGGAGGAAGATTCCACCACGTGTAGGCGCTTGCAATAGGTATACTTTAACAGAAACTGGTCTACTTTTAACATTCTACAAGACTAGAAAACCGCAACTATTATTCCTATCCCCAAGAAGGAGAAATTAGCAGCAGACCCCAGCTCATATAAACTCATTGCTCTCCTTAGCCACGTCAGAAAGCTTTTGGAACGCATCATCAAAGACGGACTATACTGGATGCTATAGCATAATAAGAACAACCCTACATTCCAGTCAGGTTTCCGGAAAGGTAGATCAACGGAATAGTAAATAGTTTACATCATTCAAAGCTTCCAGGATGGCTGCGAAAAAAGGAAACGCACCGTCGTCATCCTTTTCAATTTTCAGCATGCTTACGCCATTATATTGAAATTAGGCCTCTGACATTTAAGCTTATCAAGCTAGGTATTCCCCCACTTTTACATAAAAGGTGCTGGCAACTCACCTCTTCGGTTTACAATTTTCATTAACGACCTTCCAGAATGCCTCCCGACGACACTATGATGAGTCTATTCGCTGACGATCTAGAGGCGGCAGTGCAGGGGAACACTATACAAGAATCTACCAAAAAAGCACAGCTAATCATTGACGCTGTCAAGAATTCGGCATCGAAATGGAACATGAAACTCAGCCCAAAAAAATGCGAAGCCTCGGTTATCACCCAGAACCCCGCACGAAGCAAATTACGAACCAAACCTACCCTAGAAGGAATAAGACTAATTACCAACAAAACTCCTACCTTTTTAGGCGTCACCTTTGTTAGACTCCTAAACTTTAGAAAGCACATCTTCAACATTAAAACCTAAATCCAAAAGCGTCTTAAAACCCTCAGCGCACAGAATCTGCTCTTTAAATTATATAACGCCGAACTGACCGCCATCCTCACCGGTATCAAAGAAGCCACCAAAATCTAAGATGAAATACAGGGATACAGAGTATTTGTACAGACTCACCAATCGGCAGTAATCAAACTTGGGCCAGTCGGAACAAACTGAAGAAACGTGCCATGAGATCTGGGTCTTCATCAATACACTTGCCACCCGAGGACCTGTCGCCCTTCAATGTGACCCCTCCCACTGTGGGATTTCGGGAAACGAGGAGGCAGATTGCCTTGCAAATGAGGGATCGAGACTAGACCAAATAAGAACACCTATAGATCTCATCATCGCAAAGGCCTGCATCTCACGGCATATCACCAAAGAATGGATTACAAACTGTTGAAATGATCACCACCACAAAAAGTGGTACTAGTTGGCACCCAAAAAAATTAGGTAATGTGTCTAGAATCACCAACGGATTCTAGAGCAACTTAGGTGCAACCACAGCCCGATCCTGGCCCAATACCGCCATCGTATAAGAATCACTGACTCCCCATTCTGCGAGACTGTGAGGAAGACACTGAACACCAACTAAACTGCAAGGTCTAGGGTAGAGTTCTTCGGTTCTGACCCGGAAAATTCTGGCGGACGCGCTACATAAAGTTATAGTTTTTCTTCGCTGTGTGTGTCGTCTAACGACCACATATTTATGATCCCTGAGGGGTCGTTGATGAAGAGATAAACGAATAAGAAAAAATGCCAGGAAATGTTGCTACTGCTAAACTGGGTCTGTTAATTAATTATATTTTACTTCATTTTTTTAAATGTTGTATTTTATTCCAGAAAACATGCAGAAATGATATTCTTTCATGAGTATTATCTGTTTCATTGTTTACAATAAATTAATTGGAAGTGATCTATAGAAACTTTTGTACTATTTATAGTACTATGAATGGTAACATCTAATTTGTACTATGATTAACAGACCTGTTTTCTTCTACGATTTAGTAATAGTTCGTCTCATATGTTTTACTCTAAACTATGATGTTACGATTATATATTTTCTAAAACTACGATCGAATAATACGTGTAGAACATTACTTTTATATCGCTTTTTTGGCTTCCATATCTTTATTTTGCGTATTTCATATAGAAACAAATAGACATTTTTTGTAGCCTTATTAAAATTCTTTTCTTTTCTATTAATGACTATTGTTTCATAATATATAAGCCATACATTTTGTGTAGAATTCTTATAACTTAAAGATTCATTTTTTTGCTTTCACATGTTTAGTCACATGACTACAACAGACTAAGATCGTACGTTGTCTTAAACTACTACGTTTTTGGATACGGTAAACAGATCTATATTATAATATATTTTCTTTTATTACTATTCACAAATTTATAATTAATGCGCCATAAACATAACATAAATGATTCGTAAGTTTAAGTATGTGATGTACATAATATGTAACAACCTTTTAAATTATCAATCTGTTCTGTCAGTCGCGGTTAGTCCTAGCAACACAACGAATGTGCAGACAAGCAGTGATCTGGGTGGCCTCATACGAGTGAAACTAGATGAAGTGACCAGAAAATGGTTTTTTTCATTTATCACTCCACCACTGCCTTACAACAAGTTTTATGTGCGAATAATCGAACTCCATTTCGTGGATTGGACTCCAATATGGACTGAAGGTGGTAAAGAACATATATCTATCCTCTTTGAAAGTGGCATTAGAGAAATGGTAAGTTAGTGACATAAACAAGAATTGCCGCGAAAATTGCAAATTATTGTAGGTTATATGTAATGACGACATATACCGGTTGAATTTTAATAGTATTCGCAAATTGACTGAGAACTCTCACTGACTGAATCTTTAAAACTATAATTTAGTTTATTGCTTGATAAAACTAGCTATTATTTTTAAGTATCTATAAAAATGTTTTACTAAATATTAAGAGTATTATGTTATTCAAAATTTAAGTGTATAATTAAAAATATTTTATTATTAAAACTAAGGTAAATATATATATATATATATTTGTTTTCTTATATAGCATTCATGTCACGTGACTTACTTATCAAATACTCACATCGGATTGGATGCCTGGATTTGTAACATTGGTCAAAATATCGATATTAATACCTTGCTCGTACGGCGTCTCTATAGCAGGTTATAGCTTTGTAGATTAGCTTTTAATACCTATCTAGATTAAAATTCTGGCTGAGCTCACAATTAAAATTCGTATAATTTAGACAGTTGCCAAAATCCATTGTATCAAACTAAATATCGATAAGTCAGCAGCAGAAATTTTGCTGCTGAATTTAATAAAAATAAGGTATATTTGTGGAGTTGCAGCATAAGTTTAATGTGGGCTTCAAAATACAAATTTTCAAATAATCATAATTAAAAGTGAAACTAAAGAGAACTCGTTGTCGAAATTTATTACTTTATTCCAACAACGAGTTCTCTTTATGAGGAAACCATGTTGACAAGGCAAGATATTTTTAGGTTCTCATTTTGAATAAAAGGTTTACATTTTAATATTCTCTAAAAGTAGACATTTATAATCTACAAAATTGGGTATAACTCTTACTATTAACCCTTTGACTACGGCGCATAGATTGAAAAAGTAGGTACCACGCTATCGACGGGCAAATTTTTCAATCATAAATAAATCATTCTTGGGGAGATTGTTAACATTAAAAAAAAGTCTATATATTTTTTTGCTATATTTCATGATTTCGCATATAATTATTAAATTATTATTTACCTTGTATGCATTAAATTATTTGTTTATGTAAATTTTGTAAAAAATTAAATTGATTTCAAAACAAAAACGACAGTGTCACAAAAATGAAAGCCAAGTAACAAGCTCAAAGACAAAATGTTATAATAATGTTGAAGATACGTAATTCAGCCATTGAAGAAATTGATATTAAAAAGGGCGCCAAGAATTAGTTGTTATTATGCTGACTGTTAAAAAACATATACTGGATTAATACCTAACATGTATAATATAAATTGGAAAATTCATAACAATAAGAAAATACAAATTACAAGATTATTTGCAATGGTACATTTTTTCAGAAGCAATGAAAATTACATGAATATATAGTTAGTTATTTTTGATAAACCAATTAATATAAAATAGTAAAAATGATACATATAATGCCATTGCAAAGATTTTTTGTTGTTGAATTTTTGTTATTTTATTTTTATGTCTGTTCCAGTTGGTATAAGTGTTACATATTGATCTGTAATCATTTTTAACAGTCAGCATTATAAAAATTAAAACTAGGCGCTTTATCGATCTCTTCAAAGGCTAAATTACGCATTTTTGAAATTATTTTATCATTGGGTTTGTTTCTTGGCTTTCATTTGTGCGATACAGTCGTTTTGGTTCTGAATACTATTTATATGCCTATTCTATAAATTAATATGTACCTGATTATTAATTTTGAACAGTGTTTTGTTTTCTTTAATATATTAAAAAAGATTATTTTTGACAAATAGGAAACTACAGAAAGCGGATTATCTTTAAAAAAATGATCGTGTTCTTATCGTTATTACTTTTGCATTTATTGTTTTTATTATTTCGTAAATTTTTTTACTTAAATAAAATACATGAATGTATTACAAATGCTCTTTGAGACAATTCTATATGCTTATAAATATTATAGTTGTATTCTATTGTAATTCATTTAAAACTTTCGCATTTTTAACATGACATTTTCCTTTATTGGTTTAGGATTATTTTTCCACGTCTTCTGGTCGGGGTAGTTACTATAATAAAACCTACATCACAGAATACAACGAAATCAAGATAACAATTGGGCCACGAATGATGAAAAACCAAGGAAATATTGTCTTAGTTTTTATTCCAGTGGGTAAGATCTAAGACAAATATTTATCAGAATATTTACAAATAAAGTTCGGTACTAATAAATTGTTTTAAACTTCTAATGATATCTTTTGAATTTGGCAGTTTATTTTTGGCTTTATCTGAATATAACAACAGATTAACTTAATTATAATTAATACCATAAAGAATCACGTATAATATAGAAGGTAGAGCATAAGTCCTTAAATCAATTACTTATTTATGATTGGCTTTTTTGAATCGATACATTCAACTAAGTAGAAATTTAATTATTAATTGACACACACGTAGACCATAAATTTGTTCTATTCATTACATTTTACATAATATACGTAAGTAATATATAGTGATGTTTATTTAAATATTATATAATTATTACTTATTTTCCAGATATCTATAACTTACCTATTAAAACTTTTATAGCAACAATACTAAAAAGCTATATTTATAAAGCATTAATTTCTACAAGAAATTATAGTCAATCAAATAATTTAATGTGGAGAACTTCTTTACAGATACGAATTATTTTTTCTTGATTAGCATTTTATGCAATACTATCATACACATAAAGATATTAATAATATTAACTATAAAATTAAATTATTTGCAAATTTTCCCAATTTACACATGTTAATTAGAATTTTAAATGTTTAAAATAAAATTATCATTTTTATGTGCTATATTTTTCTAATTGCTCATGTAATTCTGGAACCTTCAATTATAGTATAGTTACTTATATTTTTATTTTCCTCGATGCCTCTGTTGAATTTTTCAAATTTTTCAAATTTGATTACCTTCAAATCCAAATTAGATTTCAACTTATCTAATTTTACTCACTGTAAGCTTGATACTTTATATAATATCATATATTTTAGCTTTAATTGAAGCAATAATTAAATGATTACTCATAGTCACATTTTATGAATAACATATTGTATAATTGTCTTCTTTTTTCAGCGCCTCGAATTAAAAATAAAGGGAACTGTCCTTTACACATGATTGTGTTCCTCGAAATGAATGTATGTATATCGGACAAGTTTTTGAAATATGACCTTGATAAACCACTTGAAGGTGAGGTTACATTGCTAACTCGATTTTTTGCTTTTTATACTATTTTAAAAACAGAATTTTTGATTTTATATGTTATAGATATATTCCTTGTCTAAAATGGATCGCAGTATCACATATCATTTGTTTCTAACGTCTTTTTTATCACCACAGTTTGCAATTGATCAAATATTTATGTGGAAACTTTAACATCAAACTTTTGAGATATAGCTGAAATTTATATTTTGAAATGCTAACATTATGTAATTGTAGCTTTAAAAATGAAAATATTTGCAATTTTAAAGAACTAAAAAACGTTATATTTCAGTTTTACTGCTAAATTGTCATAAAGTTATAATTTATTTGAGAAGGATTAAATGAAACATCCAAGTAGAGAAAAGTATAAATCTTTTAAATTAAATCCTTAAATTATATGTAATTTTTAATACCAATTTAATGAAATTTAGTTTATGATTTGTATATTTTTAAATCAACGCTTTTAAAAGACATAAACTAAATCATGTCTTTCAATCAATTAACAACTTTTTCCAAATCCATTTACAGGGAGATGGTATTTAATCTATATGAAATATTTTCCTAATGTGATCTTATAGTTTGTCTTTTATTCTTATTTAGTTAGATATATAAAAATAAAAAATCACACTGTATTTAAGTAGCATACAGGTTTTAATTGGTTAAAATAAACTAATTTTGCTTCGAGCTTTCTAAATATAAATAAAACAACGAAAAAGTATGTTTCAAATGCGTAGGAACTTATATATTCTAGCACTTGAGTGGATAATTTATCAATTAAAAATAGACTCATTCAACTTTAGATATGCATGCATAATTACGTAAAAATTAGTTTGCATTTAACATATTTAAATTTCTCCATTTGAATAATTTAACTCCGAAGTTAATACACAAACTCCAGAAAAAAATAATGAATAAAATAATAGGTCAATTTACAATAGGATTAGATTGGATTGGATTGATTGCGCGGTGGCATCTCATTTCGTCTTATTTCACTTCGTCTTATTTCATTTTGTCTTATTTCAATCGGTCTTATTTCATTTTGTCTTATTTCAATTGGTCTTATTTCATTTTGTCTTATTTCAATCGGTCTTATTTCATTTTGTCTTATTTCATTTAGGCTTATTTCCATATATTCCTTTTGTCTTTTATTTTAGGTATAATAATATAGAAAAAGTCAG
>JAYRBW010119157.1:0-17251 GCA_036023295.1 Invenusta paracnida
TCTGCAATAGTAGATGTCGTTGCATAAATTGCTGCAATAAATGAATTGTTTGAATATATTAATAAATGAATGTTTTGAAAATATAATTATCTTACGCTTTGTTTTGAAATTTGTTAAAGTTGGAAAAACTGAATTAATTTCAGGCAGTTTGCACACTGCCTGTTCGCTTATTTCAGACAATTTGAAATATGCCGAATGCACCAGGCAATGTATAAAATTTGAAACACTTTTACAGATTGCCTGGTGCATTTGGCATATTTCAAATTGCCTAGGCATTTCGAACATTGGAGGATTTGGCAGATTGTCGGTAACATATACAAGCCTATAACACAACGACCGACGGTTATTACACTTCTTAAGCCAATTGTAAAGTTTCATTTATGTTTATATCGTTATATTGTATTATTATCTACTCATAATTCAAAGTACCCCTATAGTTTTTTCCATGATTGTTTTTGTTAATATCAAATAGTAAATTTAACAAAAATTATTTCGATGCAGAAAAATGTGTTACTATTTATTATACATGCAACACGTCACTTGTAAAGAAAAATGTGTTACTATTTATTATACATGCAACACGTCACTTGTAAAGTTGTAAACTGTCATTGTTAATTATAGAATAAAAACGAATCTATTAAAACTGTTTAAATATATTATTAATTATAGCCTAAAAGGTATGATATATGTATTAATACACAAAATAAACTCAATTTGATATGTTTCTTACAAGTATGAAAATATAATTAGGTGCAGTAGGATAAAAATTGTAGTTTAAAATCAAATATGCCATAACAAATGTTTCATTTATTTGAATAAAAATTTATTTAGAGAAAACGATATTTATCAAAATAAATTATATGCATAAATTTGTTGAATACATTATTCAGCAATAAGAGTTGACAGTCATCAAAACAGCCTTGCACAGTCCAGATGAGCATTCACAGTGAGAATATCTAGCATGTAGTAAGAATAGTCCCGACAACTAAAGGTGTTACAAAATGTATGTATTGTGTATAAATTATATGGTTAAAGTTGTTTTCAACATTACGACGACATATCACATAGAACATGAAAATATACATTCATTATTTCAATTAAATCATTCTGTGGCTCATTATATCAATTCTTATACACTTCCATATTATATAATTTTAATATATTTCATTTAATATCTTTACAATTTAAACAAAAAATACATCAATCAATTTAGTCACTAATGACAGTATGTGCTAAATGTATACAACTATAGAAAATGTACTGTAGTTAGTGATAGAGTTTATTGTTATCAAAGGACAACTAAAAATTGAAATAAAAGTTGGAAAATAATAGAATAGAATGAATACTATGAAGTGATATTCACTGAAACTGATCGAATATACTATTCTTGAATAAATGAAGACTATTTCAAGTCTCTGTGATTTGATAACGGGAAATAATTATATGTACATAAATAAAAACTTTAATAATTGTAAAATTCTTCAGGTAATTAGATAAAACAAAAATAATTGACTTACACAAAGTGATTTTACGATACTTGTAGAGATTATTTGATTTAATCTATAGAGAATCAATTTTATTATAATTATGATTCATACCGATAAACCAAATTTTGGGTACATTTACAATCGTTGTTCGTAATTTTCTCATAATCTCAACGAATTTAAAATCAAAATATTTGATTTTGTACCTGCAATAATTGTAATTTATTTCAATACATTTCAATATATTTATTTAACCAAGAAACTTTCCGAAGTTGAGTAACATATTCAGATACTTAGATTTCCTGTTGGCCACATATTTATAGATATTTGTCATTTGCAAATAGTGTTACGTCATGTCGTTATTATGTGTTCCGTTCTAACGTTGTGTTCCATTTTATACCTCAGAGGTGAAATGCATATTTATTTTTTTGGTGAGTTGGAATAATATGCATGAAATAATATCTAGTTAAATAATTCATAGTATACAACATGAAAGAGATATGCTACAATATTAATAATTATTATTATCTTAATTATATCAGTAGTAGGCTAGGTGTATTTCAGTATCACCCCAACCCATATCCTTCCCCACAACTCCCCTCCTACCATCATCCCCCCAATCCTCCTCTCCTCTCCTCTTCGTAGACTACATAAGTACTACTGCCGAGTCGTCTCCGAGCAACGTAAACAATTACATGATTTATTCAAACCCCAACGTTGCAAAAATGATGTCGAGCGAAATTTAAATTTGGAAATACGCGGGAAGATTTTATAAAATAAACTAAAATGTATGTAGTAGATTTTAATTGACGCGAATAGCGCTAATACTTTTCAATTAATCATTCCATTGGCAAACCATTGTCATGTGACAAATATACATAGTTTACATATTACTTATCTAATTTAAGTAATAAACAAATAACATACTATATTTTGAAAAAAATTATTAATTTGTAACTTTTAATTTGAAACGCAATTTTTGTTTCTATGAGAAGGGTTTGCAGTTTCTACACTCTACGCAGAGGGGAGTGTGAGTTATACTGAATTACACCGTCTGCGTGTCCCAACTACTTATATCTATTTATGTAACAATAGTAAAAAATTATTTTAATATTTGTGGCGATCGCATGTTATATAATACAAAGTTGTATATTTCCTTTAGGTCTATTATATTTCTTATCTCTTACTTCTTTATACCTAAGGATTTAGTTGAAATTTGAAGTGTACATTTCCTATACAATTACAGTGCAGTTTATGGGATGCCTTCTTTAAAAAAGTAAAGACAGAGGAACTGGCTGCACAAAAAGAAAATAAAGAATACATTTTAGAAATTCCTCAATGGTTGGAAAGATATATTGAATACAAATACAACCTTCTTGACCGAACTAGTAAGTGTATATCTAAAGTCCATTATCTGTTTTATTAAAATGAAATTTTATAAAAATATAATTAGTTGCATAGTCAAAAGTATATATATTTATAATTTTATATAAATATAATTTTTAATTTCATTATGCAGTCAAATATCAAACTCACATGTGAAAATATTATATTCACCAAATCTCATAAATGAAGTATTCTTCCTATTAGTATATTTATGTATTTTTATAAAAGTATATATAATAATAATAATATAAACATATTAATAAAGAAAACATTAATTATGAAATGGAAGAGAAACTCCAAATATTTTCATAATTGATTATTTTTCTAATATGATACAAATTTATAAATAAGAAATTAAATTTAAAAATAATAGGATTTGATCATACTGAATATATAAGACTTATTTTAAAACCATTATGTAAACAATACTCTTGTTGAAAGATTATACCATAAAATAATGAAAATTAATAATTCAAGCCTAGTTGCACGCATTTAATATGATATACATAAGTATATAAATATAAATATACACTCTTTATATTTTTATATTTTGAATAGGGAATAATGTGGTCGATATCGACGAATATGAATATGTTATGCAAGACTTTGGAGTTAAACCGAAGGAAGCCAGAGCAGCTTTTAATATGTTTAGTGAAGTAAGATTAACACATTTTTTTTACTAATTCCAGATATTATGAATACATAATACTACTACATGTAACAGTAGTTATATTAATAGGAATCTAGTATTTTAATGCATTTTATATTTTATATTTTCATATATTTGTCTTATATAAATATTGTCTTATTTATTTTATTTATCTTACTTATCTTATTTATCTGGTGGTCATTTGATTAAGAAAGGCTGCATTAGCAAATGAAGTGAAATATATTATGATAGCAATTATTAGTGTTTTTCTTTAAATATAATTTATTTAAAAACATAAATCAAATAGTCTTATATATTCCACGTTTGTTTCCAAAACATTCTCAAAATTATACAACCTGCGCTTCTTATTGTTTAGACCTTATACTTAACTGTAGTCTGAGTATTTCTAAAAATACTTTATATTAAAATATTTAATTGTATATTTTTAATATATCTTTAGGATGAAAATATATGAAATCGCCATAATGAGGTTATTTATATTCATAAAGATTTATAAATTCACATATACCCTTTTAAACAGATAACAAATGGTAAGTAAAGAAGATTGATTTTGATGAATTAACTATATATATATGTATATGACTGATGTTAAACATAATACATATATGTTAACTATTTAACTATTTAACAATAACTAATTATTATTAGATAAGTTTTTGACAGTACATATAGTATTTAATAATAAAATAAATGAAAATAGCTGCAAATATCTGAACGATTGGGAAGACTCCCCAAAAGACACCTATAACATTAAAACAACTCAAAAAGTGAGTAAATTCTGCACAATGAAGAAAATCTGTGAATATAAGTGAAAGGTATACATATTAATCAGATGCAAAGAATGCGACTTTCACTATGTGGGACTGGCTGGAGAGTAAAAGAGCATAAATGAAATGTTCGAAGCCTGGACATCAATCATTCCGAGATTGTGCTACACGTATACCCACGATCATACAATAGACTTTGATGGAGTTCAAACTGTAACTAACGAAACAAACGTATCTGTAGCAATTAATAAAATACTAAATATGAACAAAGCACGTTGGAGGGGGGAATCGAGTTGTCGTTGACATGCACAGGATAGAATCATCTTAAGTTAGTTATCAAGGCCCTTGCCACTAGCTTCTCTATGCGTAGCCTGTTATTGATAATTAATCGGTCTGTGTTATAATTATATCATTATGTATGTACTTTTTATTATAGTACACTCTATCTCTCTCACCACGAAGATATAGTTAATAATACGCATTGCTTGTATAATTAATACTTAATGATCTGTGCCTCAGTCTGTCCGAAGATGTCTCTATAATACAGACGAAAATATTTGGAGCTATTCATTTATTAAATTATTAAATCCGGGTTGATACCGTCTAAAACTTATCTTAATAATTATCCTGAACACCCTCCAGCAATGTTCATCAATAACTAATTATATTGAACCCACATATACCGGTTTTATGCTTTTTATATGTCATTATCACCTTTTTATTTTTTAAGATAACAATAACCAGGTACGTTTAACAAATTGTACTAAACATATGTATTTTAGAATTAGGACACAAATAATAATTCGGTATTTGTTCAATATATACATGGATAGAATGTAGTTTAATTTTTTTAAACATATTATAGCTTCGTAACTCCGTCACATAATTACTATAGCCTACTTCATATATAATTTATACTAAATTCTAATTGTAATATGGAAGTGGTTTATTTGGGTTAGTATTATAATGTAATATATTTTCTTATTCATGCATTATGTACTAGTAATATGTATGTCTATAGATGTGTCATATCAACAAATTATATGTTCAATTAAATAATTCTCTCGGGGTCTATATTAATCATGCCTTTTTTATGGAAAAATGAAACAGTAATATTGTTTTTGTTTACATATATCTATAATTAAGAGCCTTTTAACATTTGTTGCAATTTTCATGGAAGGCATGTTTTTATATAATGTGAGCTTGATATTAAATAGAGTAGTGGAAACACTAACTTCAGTGTTATTCTTAAAGAATTAAAAACTCACAATTTATAAAAAAACAATAATAATAAAATATTTTTAGACGTTTTGTTTAGTAACTACTAACCATTAATTATCAATATAATATTAATAAGGAGACAAATGGTACATGGCTTTAAATACAAGCGAAGACAGTTAGCTTAAGAAGGATACATAATATAATAGAAAAAGTAATAATGCATAAGATATAAGATTACATATAAATCATGTTGCAATTAACATTAAAATATCACATAAAGATATAATCCATGTTATAGACACCAATATCAAGAAATACGAACAAATCGAAGCTAGGCTTATTTAGGAGGTAAAGAAGAGGCTTGAGGGCATTATAATTACAGATTTAGCGGTCGAAATATTTATATTAAAATAGCTTGAGATTAAGGGTAGGTACTATTATTGTTAAACTGAATAAGATCGTGGAAGATCTGCATCTCGTTGAAGCAGCTCTTATTCAATTTAACAATAATAATAACCTTAATCTCAACGCTGGCTTTTTATAGTATTAATATTTCGATCGCTAAATCTGTAATTAATGCCCTCAAGCCTCTTCTTTACCTTCTACATAAGCCTAGCTTCGATTCGTTCGTATTTCTTGATATTGGTTTCCATATAACATGGATTATGTCTTTATGTGATATTTTAATGTTAATTGCAACATGATTTATATGTAATCTTATAGCTTATGCATTATTACTTTTTCTATTATATTATGAATCCTTCTTAAGCTAACTGTCTTCGCTTGTATTTAAAGCCATGTACCACTTGTCTCCTTATTCATATTATATTGATCAGTAGATACTAACCAAAATGTCTCGAAATATATATTTTTTGTTCTTTATAAATTGTGGGTTCTTACTTCTTTGTGAGCTTGATATTTTTCATATAGCTATAGCTTGAACATAGCTAAAGCTATTTAAATATTTTTGTATGAAATTAATCAAATGTTTAATAAAATTTAATAATGATAATTATTATAATTATATTTTTAAACAAAAATTGTTTAATTGACACATATATATACTTCGAATGGCAGTATAATTTCTATAACAAGTTTCTCTAACAACTATTACTTTATTATTTCTATTAAAGATTTATATATTCAAAGCAGATAATTATAACAATTATTATAACAAAAGTTATTTTAACTGGTTGATATAACTATTTGAAGAGATTTTAATCAGCCTCTAACCACATAAAACTAATTTCATCTGATTCCTCAAAATATTTGTGTCATTGATAACATATACATAACATAATATAATAAAATATTATACAAAATTATCAAAAAAACATTTTCGGTATTTCTAATGCATTGAAGACGTCTTTATACTATTTTCAACGGGCCACTGGTCAGGTAGGATAGTTTTATTGAAATAATATTAAATTAGCTTTGTCCCGCAATTTTTTCTAATATGTGTTTATAAAAAATAGTATTTAAAACAGTATGAGATTAGAAATCAAAAAGCTTGTTTAAACACCAGACAAGAATGTGATATGTAATGATGAATAATAATTAGATCAATTTAATAAAATTCTGTGTAATATCTAAATTAATAACTTATAAATTCAATCATAATATTTTATTATTTATTTACAACTTCAACTTCATCTTGATTAAATTATTATTTATAATTATACAAACAGAATTATTCAGAAATTGTTATTAAAAATCTCACAGTTTGCATACTATATTTTGGAATTATTTTTTCGGTTTGAATATAAGGAATGTTAAATATACATTATTACTAAGTATACATTTCATAAGTATTACATTATATTGAGCATACATTTATATTATCTTTACATTATAATCACTAATTGTATATTTTCTTAATAAAAAAAGTTGGGAATAGTGCACAAGTAATGAAAAAGAAAGGTATCTTGAGGGTTATGAAGTACAAGGAAACCGACAAATAAATATTGTCTATAAAAATAATTATCAGCCTTATCAAAATAATATACCAACGTTTTCTTGAACCTTTAAAGATTAGATAGTGTTTTGGTGTAAAATTAAGATTTAAATTCAGTTATATAATAATTATATAATCAAATTAATTTTAACTTAATATAATTAAATGATCAGGCAATGATAATAAAAATAATGGTATCTTCTAAATCTTTAGGCTATAAATCATTTAATTATCCTTTTTATATATATACAATACTATTAGTTTTATTCTTGTAATATATATGCATCATATATAGTCATAATAAAATGTCTATTAGTGCCGTTCTAACCGATATAATCGAAAACTATATAATCTTACTTTATTAGTTATTATTTATTTGTCAATATTAAAAAGCTTTTTTGAGAATTAACTAATCTTCTAATCTTCTAATAACATATATTTTTATTGTGATTTTTATTGTAAAAAAAAATTATATAAATAATTGGTGCATTATTAATAAAAGCTAATGACTAAATTTTTACTGGGTTACAAGACATTTATTCTATTTTGGGTTATTTTTTGTATTAAAATGAATAAAATAAATCTTAAGTTTATTATCATAAATCTTGCAATGAAAATATATTTCATTTGGTAACTATTACTGAAACTGTACTATGGTAATAAAATAACACTAATTTAATTTTATAGGAACATTTCTGTGTGGTGATATTCTTATATAAATATACCTGCATTTCTAATTACAATATTAAATACTATTTCAAAAACTGGCGCATTTAATAATGTTGAATATACCAACACATTCACTTATAATTGATAAAAATGGTCGAGATAATATTCGAATAATATAAATTCAAATTTCTTATTGCTAACTTCTGCAATAAGAAAAAAATAAATTATATTTTATATAACGTATATTATTTACAAATTAATTATAATAAGCCAATAATCTCGTCATAATGCGTATGTGATTCATTATTTTATATCATTATACAGTTGTTTCCTCACAAAATATCATTGCATTTAATATAAGCATATACACATAGCATGTTTATTATTAAAGAGATATTTTATGGCTTGCATAAAATTGATTGTCACATATAACGAGCTTGACAGAACTTACATAATTACTAAAAATAATTACAAAAGCTTCTTTTGTGGTTTTAGTAACGCTTTTCCTTATATTAGCTGTGTTATATCGGTCTACGCATATTGATGTGGTAATTGTGTATACATGGATAGTCATAACATTATTTTATGTTATACTTTATTGTTATTTTTTTTAAGTAAATTTGCTTATAAATTAATTTTAATAGCCAAACGTATGACATTTCATGATTTATATTTTGTTACAAACGCTTAATGAAGATTTTTAATTATTGAACATTTTCACAGAAAATGAGGTTTTCAGTTCCAAATAAGACAATAGTATTTCATGATAGCACAAACAGAATTAAAAATGGCACGCTAGACTTTCACGTTGCTAAATTGAAAATCAAGGTGAGATTTCTTTAGTTAAGTACTCAAAGAAACTTCAGCGCTATACTATAGAATAATTTATAGATTCAATTCCTTTATAATACATACATACTTTACAACAGAACATGTACCTATACTTAAAGCAAGAGGATTTTTAAAGGAAACTTATTACAAACTTAACTAAAAACCTCTTTAATATATTGACTGCTTTTTATAAACATTTATTTTATTAATTTATTGAATATTAGATTCAGGTTAGTCATCGCAATAACTAAAATCTACTAACTAACAAGAAAAAAAGTAAAATGAGCTTAAATATATCAATTTAAATTCGTATGTTATGTTCGACGCATCTACGTTAAGAATATTACTTAGCTCTACTTATTTGCGCTTAAAGGGAAACATACTAATATCATTGATAATCTCAATTTGATTTGTCATTGTTTTAATTACGATCGTTTCTAAAATCAAAACTCGACTCAAGAGGCCCAATTTGAACTGTGTTTTATATTGAATTTCAATTACATTTGAACATACATTACAATTAAAAATAGGATTGCCACGATTTCAGATATTCTCACCTTGATTTTCAATTTAGGAGCGTGAAAGTCAGGTGACATATTTTGAATTATAATGTACAAATATTGTAATGTATTGTGTTGTATAATTAATATTGGAAGTACCACTGTATCATTTAGAACTGAAAACCTTTTAGAACTGAATATATAAATGTATTTCATCTAAACCCAATCTTTCGAAATTAACGTTGTAAAAGTATTTTTCATAAATGTATTAAACTATATACCTACCTACATAGTAAAAAAAAGTGTCCTCTTTTTAATAATTTATAAAGGAAGATGAAGGCCAGATGTTGACAGATATAAAATATAGAATAATACTGTGCGATATATTTTACCACATCTCGTCAGACGACTACGCTGGATATACTGGGGAAGTTTACCTATAACATTATTCAAACCTATTGTACATTTTTATAAAACACCAATTTTTGCACAGTGGTAGACCAATATATTATGAACAAATCTTGATGTGGAGGCATCACCCAACTGCCCCAAAATGGCCGCCAGCAGACACTCCAAGGACACACAGTAGTTAGATAAAGTTTGCTGCGGAGGGTTTTAGTGAATGTTTATTGACTGTTTTGAATCAAGACATGCCAGATAGCTCTTAGTCACATTTTGGGAGATGCTGCTGATATTAATTAACATATTTAGGCTAATTGCAGATGAGATGGCGACAAGGAAACAAATCAGGCATGAAATGCTGACACTACCACTAGGTAAACCGCCCCACTATATGTACATATGATCAGGCATCAAATGCTGACATTCCTACTAGGTAAACCGCCCCACTATATGTATGTCTAGTCGGATCGATTTCCCATCAAGAGCAAGTAGTTTGCCTTCCAAGATGAGAGGCGTCTTCACGACTGCCACGGTGGACAATATCGATTAAGTTCCACCATAGCAAACCAGTCATTCCAAGGAACTGCTATTTCCCTCATATAACACCTTGCGGTCCTTGGGGCCGGTTTTGACCACAGCATCATCATCTGACAAGGTCTGGCGTGAAGACCTGATTCTCACAATGGCTAAAAAGGGAGTAGATCGGCAATACTTCAAGTGGATAGCAAGCTTGCTACATGCTGAAAGAGAGTATCTGTGGTTAAAACACACCCAAGTCCCCCTACAAGAAAATTCTCCAGTAGAGAACACTTCATGGGCTGCATACCACGCAAGCCAGCAGGACATGCCCGCCAGTCGGACCATCTATCCCACCGCACTGCTCCAACTCTTCCTGAAGAGAACCCACATCGGGGCTATGATCAAGCACTCCATGGATGTGGTCAGGATTGCAGTTGAACATCTCAACCCTGGTCAGACTCCAGTGGTCCCATTCGACCAGCCGCTGTTTGCTTTGGAAAAGGAAATCCAGTGGAAGTGGCCACAGGAGTATGGTGAAGAGAAGTTTGTCGTCCTCTTCGGCGGTCTTCATATGATATGGCAGCACTGAAGACCTTTGGTGACTGGCTGCAAGGTGCGGATAGGTACAAGTAGTGGTTCAGGCAGAAATCACCAGTGTCGGGAGGGGCAGAGTAAATTTATTTAATTTAAATTTATTTCCCCAGGAGGTGCAATTTAATGTAAATTGAATTACAGAAGTTCAATATTAATGAAATTAAAGGACTTCATTATATGAATTCCCTAAATTCATATTTGACTCACACCAATGGTATGTTTGCAGACTTGAATTACCAATGTAGAATTTGAAGGAACTAAATTTGAGTTTTAAACAGGCTTATTGAACATTTTCAGAATTGAATAACTTATAAATTACAGATTTCACTGCCCAGTCATCCAAATTTGAATGCGAAAACCTATATTATGTATTATATCTACCTTTAAAATATTTATATATATTAAATCAATGACAGTATATATCTTGAAAAACACAAAGATTACTTTTAATATCCTATGTTTGTCACCCGAGGATGCAACTTAAAGGTAGTAGGGGATGTATATCTTCTTCAGTTCCCCACTCCCGAACCCCTTCCCCTCATACGTTTCAGCTATCTGATATCTTAGTATATAATTGTTATCAGTCACAAAGGTATGATATGTAAAAGATATACACCTCCCCAACTACTCTAAAAAACAGAACTTATCCTTGTCAATATATTTTGCATTGATTAAGTTAGGGTATTATACTTTAAAGATAAATAAATTTTATTTGTGTGAATAGGTATAGTTAATATTTAATTATATATATTTATTCATTACTGAATTATATTAAACATATATAGTATTATTATATATTTAACTGTGAATTTTTATTTTTTTTATTTGAACCCAATTTTACTTTAAATGTTAGTTCCTTTAAAAATTTTCATTCAATTATCTGTTTACTTGATATGTATAGCAAGAAATATTTACATGTTTTATGACTTGATAATCGTTACACATGAAAGTTTATTATTTGTTTAATAAGTGCTTTTTATACTTAAAAAAAGGTCTATTTCTGGGAATATTATTTAATAAGACATTCATAATGTTTATTAATTTAATGAATAAATTTTTATAAATTTGTCGTTTTTTATGAATAATTAATATATACTATACTAAGCTTCTGCTTTTAAAAGACAGAAGTAATTTGATTTCCCCTTTGAATATTTCCCTTTTACATCGCTTCGTTTTTTTGTCTTTTCCATTTTGTTTCAATTTTGCAAATACGACTACAGCGGGAATCCGTAGTTGTAGATAAAGACTACTTCCGCAAACTCTATATCCAATACTTCACCTCGGACAATCCCCATGATCCGGGCAATTTTATCACAGGTCAACTCTGCTTCGATGATATTCAGCCCAAGTACGACCCCATGGTTGATACTGAAAGAAAACTCTGTTGAACACATAACCTGTCTTTCATACAAATCTCATGTAATTTATTTCCACGTAAAGGTGTAAGCAAATGTGTGGGACGGGTACATAATATTTACAGTGACGTATATCTTACTACTCGTAATATTTTTACGGGAGTAAAACGCCTACTGCATAATTGTTTAACAATTCATTCCTCATAATTACTGTGTGTCAATTGAGAAGATATAAACTGATCATTGGTTGGGTTTCCTTTTTCGTTTGCTCTTGTATGAATATTACTGTCGTAAAAGGTTGTGGCCCGTACTTCAGTTCAGGAAGGCTTCCATTTACTTCAACGTTTAATTTCACTTACTTACTTTGAATTATTTAATTAAAGTAAGTGTCAAATTGAAATATTTTAAACAGAGCGTTGTACTAAGTGTAATGCATATATTGTAAAAACAACACCAAATCTTTACAAAATTAATAAAGATTCAGATTTTTCCTACACTTTCTGACTTTTCCGATAATATTATTAGCAATAAACTAGAATTTTTAAATGTCTTTTTGTGTTATATCACCTTAAACTGGTCAGCTGCAAAAAGCTTAGCCAGGCATAGCTAACCGTTTTGCCAATCAACTTGCAAAGCGAATACGATATTTGACTCAGTTCTATATAAACCGGATGTATAACAAAAATAAAAATAAAAAACTGTACTTGCTACAATTATATATCTTTTATCCTTATTGGAATAATAAAAATATAATTTTCTGTGTATTCTCCCAATCAAAATCGTTATTTTTGAAATCTACATATATAGTTTAGATATAATGAGTTTTAGGCAACATTAGGAGTGAACATTTTGTGTCAACTAACTGTACTTATATATAGGAAATAAATGTCTGCCCTATATTACCGAAACTGACGGTTCAGTATGGTTCAGTCTATATATAAAATATAATTACACATGTCTATAGCGCAAATTATATATAAAAAGAAAGTTAATAAAAAACAAAATTTAATATCATTCCAACATATTTATTACTAATCAAAAAATTTAATAATTGATAAAATACTTTTCTAAACGACAAAAAAGATAAGAATGAAAAATTACACAAAATTTGTCTTTACCTTTATGTATTTTTTTAAGACAAAAGAAAACACTGACAAAATAAATCGACAGATCACTCGTGCGTATTGTTCATACAATATAATAGCTAGCTACGTTTTGATATAGTTTTTACAGATGTAAGTATGCTTTATTTTTCATTAGTGGTCCTAGCTGACTTATATTAAATAATAAAGTTAAAATTGTTGGTAAAGTAATGTACTCTTCGTATTTAATATTTTGTTTTTATTTTAAAATAAATGTTGTTATATTACTTGCATTGTAAACATTCATTAATATCATATTCATATAATCTAATTGTAATTTTTTCAGTTATAATATATTTTCTTAATGATTTAAAATGTTGATATATGAGTCGAAGAAGTTAAATTTTAAAATGAAGAAAATGTATTTTGTGATTGATTAATTAATTATAAATTTTGAAAAATACACTAAAATGGAATAAATTATCATGTCATTTTTATGACTTGTATTATTTGTAAATTAGTTAAAATATGCATTTAGGATGAGGGGAAGCTCTATATGCGAAATAAGCTAATTGTGAAACACTCCTTTTGACATTTAGATTTTAGTAAAATGTGAAATACTGCGCATAAAG
Source organism: Invenusta paracnida (assembly GCA_036023295.1). NCBI lineage: Eukaryota > Metazoa > Platyhelminthes > Proseriata > Coelogynoporidae > Invenusta > Invenusta paracnida. The sequence continues at coordinate 14,067 of JAYRBW010119157.1, forward strand.
TGACGCATAAAGCCCCGAATAAATAACAATACAGTCGTTTTATTTTGTTTTATAGTTTTAGTTTTAAATTTAATATGGCTTAAAAAACAATTAATGCAGAAATTAGGAGATACATTTTTATAATCAATAAATACCTGGTATCCTCTCCAAAGTCCAAATCTATATAAGTAAAGCATAAAATTGAACAATTAAATTATTTAATGCAAAGAAAAACATTTTGGGTGCTTTTTATGAATAAAAATTCAGATATTAATAACATGAATGAAATACATAGATTACCATTTCACACTTAATATTGTTTGCGTGTATAGGGAAAAAGACATCCCTTAACCACTGGGGAATGAAGTATTGGCCATTCACAAATAGCGTTTAATCCTCCGAGCTATAAGAAATCCTACAGGATATAAGCGCTTGAAGATGCGTAGACGGAAAATATAGATAACTTCTTTCACAAAAAGAAGTCGTGCAAAGGTTGTCAAAAACTGAGGTTTTTCTATAAATTAAGTAGAGTTGTATAAATAAATACGGTACCAGTTCCATCAACATTCAGTCTTTCACAGTCTATAAGATAGTGTTATAGCATGTCTGAAGTTGTTGAGACGAAACAGAAATTCTCTAATACGTAATAGACGTCCGCTTTTTTCTATGTAATAAATTCTATTGCAGCGTCATAAAGCGCTTGTTGTGTAATTGAATCTTTGTAAGTAGTGCCTGGGTGTACACATTTAAGTCTTCTAGAACAGGCTATGACCTCAGTTATAGTATACCTGCGTACTCTTTATTGACAATTTATTTCGCTTTTTATTAACTGATGTTCGCACATTACATCTGCAAAATAGCGTTATTAAATAAACTATAGGTATTAGGGCAGTTGTATTTTAGTAGGAAATTGTATTGTCGTTACTTCGCCTTTATTCAAATTTGAATAAACTTACTGAATAAACCTGGAGGGTTATTTGTATAATAACCATTTTGAAATAAATATATGATACTATGTATGTAACAATTTACTATTATAATGATGAGGCGGAACGTAATCCTTTTATAATGCTAAGTTAATAATATGATTCCTTGTTTTGCACTCTTAAATTAGTAGTTATGAATTTGTCTGTAAATTTGTGTAGCTTCATTGCTGACATAAAATGTATATGAAAAAAAATAAAGCAGGTGTTAGAGTGCCTAAAGATAGGCTTTATTCAACTGCAACACAAACAGAGAATTCGTAAAGGGAGAAATAGATCTAGCATCAGAACAGACAGAAGAGAAGAAGAAAGGAGGAAGTGACGGGATAGAACTGGCAATGCTGAAGAACCTTCCGCTTAAAGGAATTAAAGTGTTGTTGGAAATTTTCAATGAGAGCTGGAGGTTAGGACTAGTACCCGGAAAATGAAAAAAGGCGGATATCATACCGTTGCTAAAAAAGGGAAAGACCCGAAGGATAGAGTCATTCAGACCGGTCAGCCTAACACCGGTGACAGTGAAACTCATGGAAAGAATGACAGTAAACAAGATGATGCATTCAATGGAAGAAAAGGGTATAGTAAACAACTGGCAGGCAGGATTCCAAAGAGGTAAAAGCACAGAAGATCAAGTGATTAGAATGACACAGAACATACAAGACGGATTGGAAGAGAAATCGCACAAAAGAACTTTAGCGGTAGCCATAGACTGCACAAAAGCATATGACAAAGTGTAGAAAAGTAGACTGATACAAAGAATGATAGAAGAGAAGGCACCAAAAGCTATCATTATATGGATCAAGAGCTTCCTGGAGGACAAAAGGGTGAGGGTGAGGATAGGCAGAAGTGTAGGAAAGTGGAAAAAACTGTTCGAGAGGTTACCACAAGGAGCAGTAAGATCACCGGCACTGTTTTTGATCTATGTTAATAAATGGGACGAACACCAAGTAAAAGGAGTGCAATACAGCGGATTCACCGATGACATAGCTTTCTGGGTGAAGGGTTTAAAGCTAGAAGAAATAAATAAAAGAGCAGAAGAAGCTTTAAAAAAGATAGAACTATGGGCAAAAGAAAATAAGATATTACTGAACCCGAAGAAAACAGAAGCGTGCCTTGTCACAAACAATAAAATGGAACTCGACGGAGTGAGAGTAGAGATGAAAAAGGAAATAAAATTGCTTGGCGTCAACATTGATCAAGGACTTAAGTTCATCTCCAAGAAAGACAGACATCAAGAAAATGAGACAGAGAACAAAGATGATGAGAGCGGTAGCAGGTAGAGATTGGGAATGGAACAGAAAGGCACTCGGAGTAATGACGGGATTGGCGGCATCAGCACCGATCGAAGCGGTGTACATCGAAGCCGAGGTTGACCCCATTAAGACAAAAGCAAAGAGGAGAGGCTTAATAGCATACGAAAAGTCGTTGAGAGGGGGAAGGAACAACCCGAGAAGGATAATTTGCGAAAGGATCAGAAGAACCAGACGGAAGAATAACAAAGGACTTAGGGAGCAAGCGAAAACAGAGAATGACAAAGTGAAAGAGAGAAGACATGAACCAGGTTAGAAGAAAGATTGGAAAAAAGAAGAGTGGAGCTGTAGACTGAGCTGAACAGAGAAGTTAATAAAGAAATGCCAGCAGAAGAGAGAAAAATAATCGCAGAAGATACGAGGAGGGAGAGAGAAGAGGGAGAGATGGTGGTGTACACGGATAGATCAGTAGAGGAGGACAAAGAACGAATGAAGTGCAGCAATAGCACACAGAGATGGAAGGAAAATAGTGAAAAGAAAAGCGGCGGGAAAGTACAGCAGCTTGTTCATAGCAGAACTGAAGGCGATGGATATGGCAACGACGGTGATAAGAGATAAAAAACCGAGGAATGAAACGATCTACATAAAAGGATAGCCATGCGACAGTGAGAGCACTCAAGGGCGGTAAAGTCAGCCAGGAAGAAGAGATAAACAAGTTGAGACAGAATGTTTGGAAAGCAGCGAGATGTAAAGATCAGCATAGAATGGACGCCAGCGCACGTGGGTGGGAACAGAAAAAATGAAGAGGCGGATAGAGAGGCGAATAAGGCGAAGGAAGAAGATCAGAAAGATTTTCCGATAGGATTTGATGTAGTGAAGAGAGGGATCAAGTGAAAGCCGTTCAAACATGTCAGATCTTTCAACACTTATGGCGACAAACCCAGCAAAGATGACTGGGAAAACAACCTATCTAAAT
>JAYRBW010119168.1:0-17246 GCA_036023295.1 Invenusta paracnida
TCATTGACTCCATACCAAGACAAGTAGAGCAGGTGATTGCTGCCAGGGGGAATTCCATACCTTATTGAGTCTTCCCTCTTCTTTATCCCTTGAGAACACATCAGCAATCCTTTTCAGGGCTAACACTTGATGATTGATTACCTTTAGTTGTTATTTCAACAATTTATGAATAATATGCACTTTTAGAAAATTAAATTTTTTTTAATGAATTTGGGGGGGGCAAGCTTTATATTGGCCGGGGTGTATTAACATTTATAAAACACACAGCATATACAAATCCTTCATTATTTTTATAAGACACATATTAAAAATGAGAAACTCATTTTTAAAATGAAATATTGTATTTACTCTATCTTTATAAAAAGATAATAACATTTTTAATTTTATTATTATTCAATAAATAAATGTTTAAAAAATATTTTAGGAATGTGAAAGACAATTTATAAATTGACTTGCACAATCACCCAAACCTTCATTATCTACATTTGAGACTTTATAAAATCAAGACACTCATTCTTAAAATGAAATATTATATTTTCACTAGCTTTATAAAGAAGTGTCTTATAAAAATAATGAAGGATTTGGAGATTGCTCAAGTCAATTTATAAATTGTCTTTTACAATCTTAAAAAATGTATTTATTGAATAATAATTAAAAAAATATTTTTGTTTTAGTAAAAGCAATTATTCATTTGAAGAATGAGTGTCTCATTTTTATTAAATGTCTTATAAAAGTAATGAAAGAATGGGAGATTGTACAAGTCAATTTATAAATTGGGCTGCACATTTTAAAAATGTTTTAGAGGTAAATAATTTTAATATTGCACAGCACAATTTGCAAATTGCACAGATTTGTAAATTGCACACAATATATATAATTAGTTTATTACTTTTTGTATTTGTATTTGTAGATTAAATATATTTATTGGGTAATAATGTATCCCAGTATACAACTTTAAATTATTTTTCGCAGTTTTTATTTAAATAAACTGCAATTTAATAAAATATTCATTTATTTTAATTAATGTTTATATATATATACATATATTATATACTTATATGGTAATCTCCAAGTTTCCCGCGCTAATTTATTTTCACTTTTTTATAGGGTTTTTTCATTTTTGTTTAACTTTTTTTAAAATAAGAAAAACGTAAATATTCCATAAGTGTAGTGTTTATAAGTATTATAACAAGAAACATAAATGAATCACAAGTAACATTATATATGAATCACAAGTAACAAATCAGAAGTCATAATAATGTCTAATCCAATAGTAATACTGGATATTTCCGAAAAAGTTAGTTTGTATAACACGGCGCTAGAGAAACTCCTGGAGATAGGTAAGGATTAATGCAGAAGTATTAAGTATTTTACTTTAATTATTTAATTTACTTATTAATTTAAGTATTTAATACATTAAAATAAATTGTAAAATAAAAACGAAATATAAGTTAACAAAAAAACCGTTAAAATAATACATAAAAAACGTTTAAAAAAGCGAAAATAATTTAACGCCGGGAACTTGGATATTACCTAAAATTGTAATGACCGGATGCAAATATAAATCCGTAATTATGTTCAGAAATATCCAGCAGGTCGAAATAGGTACACCGAATATGGCCACCTTCTGCATTTTCATTTGGACAAATAGCATTTGCAGACTATCTGCATCTAACAGACGGGTAAAGCTGGTATCGAAAAATGAAATGCAGACACAACTAGCAGCTATGGATGCATTCAAAAATAGAACAATACCTATGCTTATTGGTTCGATTATTAAATTCAAAATAATATATAGACAGACATTGTCATAGTGATATCGATTATCTGGTCGTCTAGCAGACTATATGCATAGCGGGTAATATGGTTTTATAACAATGAATATATTTACCATATAAAACGTTGGATAAGCAAGTTTTATACGTGTTTATAAAAAAACGCTCTTTATAAACCAGTTTTATTAAATATAAGCATTTTATAAAATTTTATAAACAAGATTTATAAGCGTTTATAAAAATACTATTTTTATTAAAAAGTTTTATAAACTATAAGAATTTTATAAAAAGTTTATAAAATGTTTATAGAAAGTTTATAAAACGCATTATTTTTTATAAAACTTTTTTTATTTGGAAAGTTTGCTAATGAAGGTTGAAATTATAGATTTTTGGATGAAAATTCCCAAATTGATTTTTTGAGTTTGAATTTCGAGGTAGTACGCGCTGGGGTACCCTGGGACACCCCAAACTACCCTAACAAGTTAGTAAAAATTGAAATATGGGGGAAAATGATGAATATTGGATGTGGGAGGTTTTAATTTGGAGTTTTTGAGGTGTTGGAGGGTTTTAAAAAAAAAACTGTTTCTGGTTTTGAAACTCAATTTTCATTTTACTCAGCGGTGACGTTGTTTTGAAGTAGCAGGGGGCTATGGTGAACCATGTTATAAGACCATATATTAATATAACGTATGGGATTCGACAACGGCTAAAAGCTCAACATGTGACCTTTTTACCACAAGCACCATATTTACCGGATACAAATTTGATGGGCCGGTATATTTTTGCAACTAGGTATATCGTATACGAATGTTTTAGGCTTGGCAAATTCTAATAATTCACACTAAGTTCTTGCTACTTTCAATGAATTTATGGACAATTATAATCTCACGAATAACAAACATATCTAACGAATTCCAAAATCTGAAAAAAACCCATCTCCAAACTTTAAGTCTATCATGTTAGTGGCGATTATAGTGTAAATATTTATTTAATTGACTTTAACTATATGCTATTACATCTTATATGAATATACATTTTTAGTATCTTTGTACAATCCTGTTTATAATAGTTTTTGGATTTACTATTCTATGATTGTATTCAGGGGCTTTTTATGGATTCTATCTCTATTTATATATATATATTAGAAATGTAATTTTCTTTCTTTGTTTTATGTGGGAATATGCTTTTCGTTCTTATTATGTTTTAAAATAGTTGGTCACCTTCAATTATTGAAGGGAAAAATTGAAAAGAATAATTATACGTAAAAAATATTTAAAATCTTCGTATTATATATAGGAAGAAATAGACTAATATGAATATTATCAACGTTAAATTACTTCAATCTGATCGTAAAATATCAAGTAATACCTACATATTTCAATAGTTGAAATTAATAGTACGAATACTTATATAGAGTATAATATACGATTGTTAACAATTCGATAAACTTGCATCAAAGCCATACCAAGTAGGACGAAACAAACCAGGCATAGATTTTAATATTTGAAGGAAATGTAATAGGTGCATACGTATACAATATAAAATGGTCAACAAAGATACTTCAAGCAAGGACTACTTTGTTTAAGTATTTCCTGACTTCAAGTATGTCGTTTGTCATCGTTAAACTACTTAATTTATTATTCTTTTACAAATAAACTGTCTTTATTTTTTTGAGAAAAACTATTTTATATTATTAGTCAATAATAACACAGAACTTAACTGTTGACTTCTATAAAACTTATAGAGTATACAATTCGGATTATTCTTGCTTCCAAATACAAAGGTGTAGGTATGTCACAAATTTTTTTATATAAAAGAACTCTAGTAATGAACAAAATATTTCCTATAAGGAAATAATATAAATAATGGGAATATATGTGATCTGGTTTAGTAATACACCTAATTCAGAAAAAATATAGTTATCAGTATGTAATGGTTTCTACTTCTTTATGATTACGCCTATTTGTATTGATTTTGGAATTTTTAAATCACATTTTGACGCGTTAGTGGCCTTATTGAAAAGTATGTTTTGACTTTCAGCGCCGTATTTGATGAGCAATAAGATCTGTTTAAACCATAGGATTACTTAGATAAAAGTTATAATCATTTATTTATTATCGTCCGCTGCTTGCGTCAGTTATGAATAATAAAAAATCTAGGTATTCGAAACCATCTTTCTATATTTAGAAAAGAATTTCACTAAAATAAAAAAATATGCCTCAAGTAATTGTTTCAAAATTAAAATTCCCCAAATGACAATTATGGTATTTATATTTCCAAAAACATGGTTAACAAGGAGGAGAATGTTAAAGAGGGGACGATGAACTATGTCAAACTAATAAAAATACAATAAATGTGAATGCTTGTATACTGCTTAAATTTTTTAAAGGCATGCAAAATTGATAACCTCAACAGCTTTATATTATTCATATGAAAAATACTATACACAATAAATACATGATACATCTTTCATCGTCGGGGACGAATATTAATATTAAATAAATTATAATCAAATTGACAGAGAAAACAAATATTAATATTATTTTTGTAATTTTGGTTTTAATATGTTAGACTATTTTATAGATTTATATTAAGTGTGATGTAATAAAAAATAAGTGATAGCTTCCATTCAGGAAAGTAACCTGTGAATTATTATTTTTATACAAAAATCTTGCAAAAAAATCATAAAGGACATAAAACTATAAAAGCGACTTATTATATAAGAACAATACAGGTATAACATATGATAAACAATTTTGAAAGTATTTATTAGATAAATATAAGTTGAGGTATATTATTAATATTAGTCAATATTATTAAGTGAAAGATAGCAGAAGAAAGTCGGGAAATTAAAAGTGGTTAAAGAATAGGGGTAATGTAAAATACGATAGTATATGTAGATGAAATTTATTCACAGCACTTAACACACATAATAAAATTAAATAGTGCATCGCATAATAAGACATTGTAGTAGTCCTGTATATATGGAAAAGATTTGAACCATGAAGTGAATCAATAAATCTGGAGATCTTCAGATTCATAGAAACACATATAGGAATCGTGAAGAAATCGGCGCTGTAAATCTTTCATTTCTGATAGTGCAATGTCCTCCGTTTGGCTCAACCAGTCTTGCATTTTGACTGAGTCAACGGGTGACACATGTGGAATATTTTCTGTGCCTGAAATTGTAACAGGATACCGTTAATTTTGTATCTATTAATATGTATAACGATCGCTTCAATATGCTATTAAAAAATATTATCAATGCTTGTGTGAAATGTACATCAAAATTCAAACTACCCAAATGTATTCAAAGGTTGCAAGTCTAAATAAAATAAACAGCATTTGAAATTTATATCACAATAAGCATTGTTATAAAAAGCCACTTGTTCATTTTTTAACAAAAAGTATTTATTAATATTTAAAAATAACCCCAGAGTTTGTCATAGACAACACCCGAATTCCCAAATCTGTGAGTCAATCCCATTTTAGTATTCATATTTTAATACAACTACTAAAAATAAACAGAAATAAATAGATAATGAAATCAATATTTGAAAATTTTATATTACGTGAAAGAACACATTTACAGACTTGCCAACCTAATAGCATAGAAAAGCGGGACAGTATTCCCTCGGAGTTGGGGCCCCATGGCGAGGCGAAAGCCAAGCCTATAGATGCGCGTAGCGAAAAAAGTTTGACGTTTTGCATATGGAAATGCATCTAAAATCAATTACATCTACTCTCCCAGATAAATAAATATTCTGCACACCTTTCATTACTAAATAATTTCCAGCTCATTAATTTTCAATACTGTATATTTTAATATGTATTTTATTAAATCTAAGAATAATAAAAACAGTCAATAATAATAATTATTAATTTGAGCATAAAACAATTAAAATTAGTACATACTGGTGGTAAGATAGAAGCTCTAGAATAAAAAAAGCTTTATAGCTTATCTAGGTTTAAATTTATAAAATTTACAAATAAACGATTATGAAATCAATTATATAGGCGACAAATTGAGATGATTCCATATATTTAAACAAAATATATACTGAGGTGAGTAAACACAAATTGGCAAATTGGTTGGCATGTTAGAATGTCTAGTCTCTGCCTCATTTGTTATATATACTTTTGTGTTTTTAAATGAATCACAAGATTACCTAAAACTACTGTTATTAAAAAACGTTAAAAAATTTTTTTAAAGCAATATATTCAAAACGTGGGACATATGTCTACTTTCGCAGGACGCTTGGCAGGTCTGCTATAGCAGTTTTATTCCATCTGTATGGTTCGTTGTTACAAATGCTTGAGAAACACTGATACTAAAAAATTACTTACGAATACAAAATGCCTTTCGAAGTTGTTAGCCAGAATGGGTTTCCACTAAAGAATTCGATGATACTAGCAATTTACAAGAAAATCTTACGAGAACTTATCCAGTAGACTTAATCCTGGCGAATACGTTGATATTTATTTTGAACATTTAATAGACTAATAGCATGATGTTTTAGTGGTCAACAATAGGCCTATTCGCATTAATATCTTTAATAGCTGTAGCATTTCTTAAGTTAATCGCTAAAGATCTTGTTCTTGGTTTGAAGATAGTATAGGTAGCTAACATTAACATTTAGAAAAATAGTCACATATATATGGTACATGTTATTTGTATGCTAATTAATAACTGGAATAAATTATTTTTATACAAGAGAAAACAATGACATTTTTTCAAAAAATATATAGCAAATTAGCATGTATATTTCGTAAATTTACACATATGTCAATTACAATAATGTCAAAATTTAACGAAAAATACACAAAATATGTTTAAAATGTATCACATTTACAAGTACAGACTAAAATAAAAGTATCTATAATTTGATGTTAGTAAATCGGTAAAACATATGTCCAAAGTCTAATTTCAAATGTCATCCAATTGCACACGATATAATTGTAGGTAAAACGGATTCTTAAAGGTAAAACCTTATTAACATATCATCAAACTAATACCAGTATAAAACAAGTACTTATACATACACGTACAAAGCAAAATAACAAGGATATATCACTTCATAACACAGTTTGTAGCAGTAAAAGTTTCATAGATATAATAATAATAGCAATAAACCTTTATTGATATTAACACAGAGCTGTTAAAAATGCGTTCTACAAGTGTGCATATTTATTTAATTACTATATAAAGTGCGAAGATTTAAAAAAAATCTATTTATATTATACGTAGAGAAGACAAAAATAATTCATACGTACACAATCTCAAATCATATTTCAATTAATTGTGGTTAATTAACACAATTTCAGTTATGGCATGTGGCGCCTTTCCAAATTATTAATAACATACACAACGTGCCAAAGTGAACGACAACTATGTACGGGCGATTAGTTTTAAATATACATACAGTGGACTATTACAGTACAATATTACAAAAAGAACCAGAACAGCTATTCATCAATAAATCAATAATTGAAAGGGCACCTTAAATTGCCTCATTAAGTCATAGATATCATCTATTTCGTCGGTGTTGTTAAAACTAATTCCGCCATTCATTTTGGACACGTAGTGAATATGTTATATAAATTATGTATGTTTATTAACAAATTGCAATTATTAATATAACATTTAATTAAATGCAATTGTTTTACTATAAAGAAAATTAATATGGTTTGGAAGAAATCCAAATCCATAATATGGACAATTATACACAAATAAAAAAGTATGTAATATAGTAATGTACAAAAGATTGGAATAATGCACACATAAATAAACCTGTGAGTGAGACAAAATCACAAAAAAAGTATTTTGTGTTCTTCGGGATTTGACTGGTTTACAGTTCTAATCTGTTTTTCTGTAAGAACAATATACCTATTCAAGTTTAAATAATTATTTTGCATTGTCAAGATTATTGGCCTTAGTTTTCAACCAGAAACGTCGAGCCTTCTAATTTAGTACTATGAAAACATTATATACATATATAGTCTCATCTTTCACAGCTTTTTCAAAAAAAAATTATATGTTTAAGACGATGTTATTTTAAAGGGAAGGATATATAAAACAACGGACAGGCTAATGATTGAATAGATTATTCAATTCTTTATACGTAAAATTAAACATGAAAATAGCATGTAGATGTTCAAAAATGGATCTGAATCAAATACACAACAAAGTTCACTTACGAAAAAAACATTAAAGTGAATATTAACAATTAAAAAAAAATCAGAAAGCACGTCAATAACGATTGATCAATATTCTGTGAGTCTTCTGAAATTAAAAGAATGAAAAGAAACTATTAAATTCCAATAAAAAATCTAAACTTTACAATGAATTCAATGGGACAGTACCCTCGAGAATATGTATGAAGTCACTTATAATTGGAGCGCTTATTCTGCAGATATTTTTTTAACTAGTTTTGATCATGATTATTGCCACTATCTTTAAATGTAACATATAATATTTATTTCAGTTTCAAACATATTCTGTGACTATTGGCCGCCAGTAATAATATATATGTGTACGTATGAAAGTTAGATACATTTTATGTACTTGCGTCCAACTCGGGGCGTCCAACGCGCCCCCCCCCCCCCCCTACCCCTGTTCCTATTGTAAAAAGCAGATACTTCGAAGTCCAAATGATATATTCCATCAATAGTATGTAATATAATACAATAGACATGTTAATGAGCTTAACATAACTATTCGCTGCTCCTTATCTATTTGCTTAATCGTCTGCATGATCGAATGTTGGCAACATGCATCGGAATTAATACTCGCTTAATATTCGATTATGTAATAATATATCTAGGTACGCGGGCGAATGCGTCAATTATGGAATATCATAATATTTCCTATTTAATAGGAACTAAACTTACCAAGAAGATTATTACTATTATTACGCCACTACCTCCTCCACTTTCGTTGACTTTCGGTTGGCTGCGTAAGAAATGTAAGTGTTCCATAGAACTGCCACACAGTTAACAACGAGTACTCTGAAATTAATACAGGGGGTCAAATATGTCACTTTATTTCAAGAATGGATATTATTACATTCATGATATCACTTAAAATTAATAACAATTTTGTTACGAAGAAAATCCGAAAACATATTTTGAAAATATGAATAAATCACAATACTAGTATGTTATCAAAATAAATGAGAACATATCATAAATATAATTTAAAAAATGAATTTAAATAAAAATAGAAGAAATTCAATTTCGTAGTTTATAAATTTAATTTAATTTGTTTTTGTAAATTGGCGAAATTTTTAACATAAAAGAAAAAATGTTTTTTAAATATTTTAATAAATTTACATATAAAATGCCATATAAATCTTTTTAAATATAATCAAAATATTCATTTATTTGTCTATATTTTTACATTTACATATATAATTAACCAGCTTAACACGTATTACTAATTTTTCTATTAATCCTCCATCAAGAACTAATACGGAGTCTAACCTTTTGATTTTATTCACATATTACAAATTATTATAATTCACATATATGCGAATAAAATATCTGGTCAGATAGTTGAAAATGGGAATAAAACAGAGGTTCTGAACAGAAACTGAATATGCAACAGCTGATGACTATATAGAAAAACAATAATTTAAATAACTCATATTGCGTACATTTTCTGATTGAAATAACAAAACTCTCTAAATCCGTTTAAACGTCAGACAATTACCAACACCTGATTTTATCTTATTTTATCTAACATGGACAACATTTAAGAGAATATAATTCAACGTGTACTAATTGAAAAGCGGTTAATTTTCTAAATAAACAAAAAGGTATTAGCACCTGCCATAGAATTAACTAAACACGCAATATTTTAATTATTTTTAGATATGGCAAATAAATATACTATTTGCAATTATTATTCATAACAGTTTATTAAAAACATTTAATAACGAGTTCGCAAAAGACAATAACGTAAGAATAATTGTACAAAAAATTAATAAACCACTAGTAAAACATTAAATTTATTCCATTTTTAATATAAAATATAATGTAACATGTTTACTATCAAATGCCAAATATATAATAAATTACACTTTCATTATAAATGCTTACCGGTAATCCAGAGGGACAAAGTAAAAATTGATTATTTGCACAGCTGGCCAAATCTGAAACGTGGAGATAACAAAATATAAATGAGTTGAAATGCTAAATATATTATTCTTAAAAAGGGTTCATTTCCATTAAATTATTTTACGTATCGGATCATCTACGAAACCTAAACAGATATAAAATTTGTCATTTAAAGATTTTTAATAAAAATGTTATAATAGGTATACATAGAAACGATAATAAGTTGAACAATTCTTAAAATAAGTCAAAATTGGAGATATACAAAAATGTCTGTTATATGTATAACAAAACATAATCACAATAATTAACCTATTTTAAATAAAATATAACTATAAGACTGGATTCCCAGGCTTTAATGTACCAAAAAATATGTGTTCACATACGAGTATATATTGAGTGCAATTAAACAAAATATATTTAACCAAAGCTTACCTTATAGTTATTTATTAGCATTTCTGGAGCATCCTCGGTTATTTTTTCTTTAATTTCATCCGTAGTTTGCCCACGAAGCAAGCCAAAGAGCATTAAAAACGATCCAATAAAGAATGGCGGCATAATTGCCTGAAAATCAGGAATATGTTCCATTACATATGCACATAAATACTGCTCTGTTTAAATTATTGAAACCCAAATGACAACTCACCTGATCCAATAAAACCATTTTTAGTGCCATAGTTTTTGGAGTTCCTTTCACAGTTGTACTGAGTGTAAAATACCAACCTCGTAAAATGGGTCCCTGAAAAAATGTATTATAAAAATAATGAAATATTCAATCAGCATCAGTCTAGGATCATAAATTATTTTACACAATCAATGTTCTTTTTAATTGTAAATGTTCTTTCGTTTTATTTGATTTTAAAGACAAAAATATAAAACAGAGATAAAGAACAGTAAGCAACTATAAAATGTATGTTTACCTAGTTATTAACTAACATATCACAGCACAGATGACAATATGAATTCATACTAGTACAAGCGTACCTATTCAATTTTGATAAAAAGACATTGCTTTGTAAAGTTGATAAGAAAGTAGAGTGACGAGGAAGCTACCTACTTTTATCAATAAACGTTTACAAATGTGATACAGAGATATAAATTAAATTAATCGAAACGATTTTGGTTTTCATTTAGTTTAAAAACATTCCTTGAAAATGGAAGCAGATGGCTTGTAATATCACTAAATAATATTAGTTCATAAATATAAAAAATGTATACTGTATGCTTAAACCCTTAAATACTTATATCAGTAATGTTCTAAAATATTAAACATTTTTAGACTTTTTATACACAGTTAAAAAAATTTACTCACAAAGAAACAACTCCCAAGGAAAAAGAAATCTCGTGTTCTTGTAAAATCGAAAACTTCCTTTTTTTCAACAAAATTCTGTGCAATTGCATCTCCACAAGACATAAGAACACCTGCAAAATAAATGTTGAAATTTCCTAAAAATTGAAGAAAAACAATCACCAAAACAGTCCTTGAAGACAAATATTTGTATCTATTGATAGTTTTAATAAGAAACAGCTTTTAACTGATATATTTGGGTACAAATACTATCCATGAACTTTAATGTATTTATTAATACAATTTATATGTTAAACAATTTTTACTGTAGTTCTACATATTGCAACTTATAATTGTTGGGCATGCTAAAATAAATTATTGACATTGTTGTGACATAGTTCCTTCCTGTTTGTTGTCTGTAACTTTGCCAATATTAATAAAAATGGTATTCAATTAAAACAAGGTGCTACTATTGAATCACACACCCATTTTTGTAATGAAAATGGAATAAAAATAGAATTAATGAATTTATATCATAACTGAACATTTTGAGACTAAAATTTGTGGCAGTAATAAACTATCTAGCAATAAACTCACCTTTGAGCTTAACATATAAAATTTACAAAAAAAAGAATTAAAAAGCAATTTGTAGAAATACCTTTAGTAATTGTTTACATTGAAATAATATTTAATAACATTATAAAAATCTATGGAATTATTATTTTTTACATACTTAAAACAAAGATTGTGTGATTTTTGATTGGTTGTTGTAATAAAAACAATGCAGTTGCAGTACTGTACTGTAAATAGGTGGTATTGATACTAGAATAATATAAACCTGTTTAAATAATCAAATAGTCAAAATTATTGAATTGCACACATAACAATATGATCAGATAGACAATAGTGAACTGCACACTTATTCATATCATCAAATAGGTTATATTATTATCTATGTATTTACTCACCCAATAATAGTGTTTTTTTTACAAATATTAAAATGCACACCTAATATAGTAGGTTTTCATACTTGATTTGAAACAACTTCTATTTATGTGAATTTCAATTGCTTAAAATAACATAGTTTTACATGTAGATTGGATGAAGATAAATATCATCAAAGTGAAAAATATAAGAGAATTCTAATCATGCATTGCCTTATGGTATATTACAAGTAATTCCATTTGAATTATTAATAATGGCTCAACATGATCAAAAACGTAATATTGTTTGCTCACTCTCTGTTATAGTCATATAAGGTGTGTCAAAAAAGTTCCTGCACAGAGTATGCTGTGATAGCTATGAGCGCAAGACGATTAGTGGGTTGCATCACCCTGTGATGTAATATCTATGGAGTATATAACTGCAATCTTAGCTCTGTGGCCATTGTATACCCTTTTCACATAATCTTGTGAATAGCTCATAAAGTTTAACTGGTCAAGCTAGGTTTACATTACATAGGTCAAGTAATGAGCACAGAAAAATGAATTAACATGAAGAGTCTGGTTTAGCTAGGTAAAACTGTCAGAAGCACTTGTAATGCTGCAGCAAGTATATGGAGATAAAACAATTTTGTGCTCACATCTTTTTGAGTGGCATAAGAGTTCAAAAAGGAATGCTAGGATGTGGAAGATGACTCCAGGAGCAAAAGGCCTTTACTGAGCATCTGGCAGTTCATGGCAAGAAGAACATCACCATGCTAAAGCAAACTCTCTACTCATGTACCCTGGCTCCATGTGGTTTTTTTCTTTTCCCCAAGTTCAATGGGGTTATCAAGAAGATTTGTTTCCCAGATATGGAAGCCATCAAGAAGGCAGTGACGATGGAGCTGTGAAGAATCCAAGAAAAATCTTTCCAGAAGTGCAATGCATCAGGGATCCTAACAGATCAATTTCAAATTTCTTGGAAATATTTTTAGCCCCCCATTATCCCCACAATTTATGGCAAAGCAAGCAGCCAAGCAAATTTTTTTCAGTTTTAAAGCTTAGATTGCATTTAAAGACATCTAATTAACATAATTTGTTTGTTCTTTGTTCTATTAAATCAAGTGTTTTTATGTACAGTTTCAGAGATTTGCAAATAGGTTATGGCAACTGACAAGAAGACTCTAAAATGAAATAAGTGTATTTTTTGACTATATGTTAAGTGTTAACAACACAGGGTGGTAGGGGTTTTGGGGGGCGTAGCACCCCGAAATTTGTTTGTATTTAAAACCCTCAGACTTGCAATACAATCATATATGTTATACAAATAATTATACTTCTGATTATAAGAAGGTAGTGGGGGGTATACATTTTATTGCATTTTCTTGTGAATTGCAGGAGGTAACCAAATCGCCTCCAAATTTCCTGAAATCCGGTCATTTCCGGACTTTTAGGATCCCTGTATATGTTTTAAATATTGACTATTAAAAATGTCATAATTTTGCTTTAATGTTTATTAAAAACAAACATTAACTCACCTACTGGCTAAGCAGAGTCAAGTTTTCAAGATGTATAGATCTATTTATACAGATAACTATTCTCTTTAGATAACTAAATATTTGATAAAAGGATGCAAAAACTAAAGCCGCAAAAATTAAAGCTATTCAAGGATAAACCTTAGATTGAAAGAACATTTAGATGGCCATCTATGTTAAATAACACAGTTATGCATGTATACACAAATTTACAACTACTGTCAATTAAAAAGTTATTATTACTACACTATATTGAATTCAAAGTCTATTATCCAACCAAATTTTCCGTATTGCCTAACACGCAAGGAATGCTAGTTAAACATACCAATTGTTTAGATTGCTAATATTGGTGTTCAGTATATAGTGCAAAATCTTTGGAATCAACATCCAGAATCTGGAACAATTCCTGTGGCTGTATTATAGAAAAGACAACAAACAAGGAAAAGCTTGGAGCAACTGCTCCACAGATCTAAAATGTTGGCTCACAATGAGACATGGATAGGAATTCTCCTATTTAGCCAATAATGCCCAGTATTATGGACTACATGTCAGAAACATAGAAATTGCCTCTTTGATTTTGTTTTTCTCATGTCTATGTGCCATTTTGAAATTATGTTCATGCTTTAACTCATGAGCACAAGAATGACAGGTTTGTGAAAGTTTTTGACTATAATCATGAGACAAACCAAACATTTTACACATGTGAGTCAAAATGATTTCTACTGACTGGAGTAATGGTATATTTGTTACATATTAAATTAAATATATTACATATAGTACATAGTACTTTATTCACAAATGTACCATTATTCTAGTTAATGAAAATTGCTTGTACTCTCATGTGTGAAAGATTTGGTTTTCTCTTTGTTATAATCAAAATACTATTAGAAACCTGTGCTTGTAGTATTTTTTTAAGTAATTATAAGTATGGTCATATTTAGCATTTTATAATAAATAATAATATAAATAAAAATGATATTATTAATATTGAACTAAAACAAAGAGCATGATCTTTCAATATTAAATAGAAAATTTATAAAAACTAAAAGCAGTGACACAGAACTATAAAACATCTAAATAATGATAAAAAAGTTAATTATTTAGTTAAATATATTTTTATCACATATGGTATCTAGTGTGTCTTTACTAGATATTAATGTAAGTGAATATAAGAACCACCAGTCTCGAGTATCAGTTAGCTTTATTGTGCCCTCGTGGCTCGGTGCATGACTATATTTGAGTGAGTGAGCATAGTAGTATAACATATGATAATAGTATAATAGTAGGTATAACGTATACATATAACACACAGTAGTATTGTCCAATTAGGACACGATACATCAATTATAATGTTAGTTATTATAGTATATGTAATAGTCAATGCATCAGTTAACACTATTCAGTAGACGTCTGTATTCATACTTGAGTCTGTGCGTTATTGTAATATGATTACTTGATAATAACAGTTGCGTGTACGCAAAATACATAATCGTCTCGCAAACAAGTGGATTTTACTATTTACGTATTCAATGGAATATATATAAATTACTACATTTTGGAATATATATAAATTACTACATTTTGGAATATATATAAATTACTACATTTTGACGACGAGAAAATAAAACACTTTTGTTCTAGGTATTATTACATAATGGCTGAGGCTTCAGCTAATGTCAATAATGCCGGTGATAATACAAATTCCTCGTCATTTATTCCACGTCCTGACAAATACTGCTGTCAGCGCGACATCAATTTGTGGCTACAACAATTTGATCTCTATATTACACTTACACGTGTCCCGAATGCACAAAAGAGGGATATTTTCTTTCGTTTTTGGACCTTCCGGTATTTCAAGCTGTGGTTACAAGCCTGAACGAAGCCGACCGTACTTTTAAAAGTGTGCACCAATTTCTTTTACACCGATACTCCGTAGTCGACGAATATATTGACAGATTGGACCTGTTTGATGTGAAATATTCAGCACCAGCAGATAAATTCGCTTCTCAATTGAATTCATACATCATGGATCTATTCTCGATAGAGCGGCTACGCGAAGAACTTCTGGTGGCTAAATTTATCGCGTCAACTACGGGAAAAATTTCTTCTGAACTCCATTTGCGCCGACCTACTACGCTTCATGCTTGTGTTCAAATTCTAAATTTAATTCCATCGTCAATATCGGTAGCAGCCGTTCATTCATCTAAGAATAGTAAGTCAAAATACTTTTCTCCTCCTATGCATTGTCTTCAAATTTGTCACAACCGTTAAATAATTCTACGTCTAATTCAGTATTGTTTTTTGGTTGTGGGCATCAAAGTCATTTGGCAAATGATGCTTCATGCAAAGCCAAGAACGCAATTTGTAAATTATGTAAAAAGACAGGAAATTTTGCAGCCGTATGTAAATCTTCTCAGTCTTCAGAATCCTATGCATCTTCCATACATGTGAATTCATTGAGTAAACTACCAGGTAATAATCCAGTTTCTGATTGACCTACTTGTTTAAGTAATCGATCAAAACGTCCAATAGTTACTCTTCGTCTAAGAGATACAAGTGACATTATTTTCATAGCGCATACGGGTAGTGAAATATCAGTTCTTTCTAGACGTGATTTTGACAATTATTTTTCAGATAATACCCTGTTTTAAACACTAGGTTGTACTTTTCGAAATTTTGGTAACTCACCAATTCAATTTGAAGGATGGATAAAACAGATTTTGATTTCATTTAAAGATCGGTTTGCTAACGTCAATTTCTCTATTGCCGATGTACCACACTCCATTGTTGGTATGGATGCAATGGGACGTCTTCGAATGAATATCGTGTGTAACGCTATACCTTCCGATAAAACTCGCTCGACGAACGAAGTCAATGTCGCTAAACTTTTCTTAAAAGAAACTGCTCCATCTACATTGATACATACAACCAGCTCGCCATCTTCCCTTTTCTTTCCAGAAACCCGTTGAGGAAGAATTGCGACGCCTTTTAGCGAAGGGAATAATTGAACACGTTGAATCTTCACCATATGTTTCTCCAATTGTTGTTGTCTTCAAGAAAGACACAAATATTAGATTGTGTGTTGATTACAGACGTGTAAATGAGTTTGTGTTGACTGACCCCTATCCGATACCTACAGCTGATAAACTTTTTCATAAACTTCGAGGTGCAAATTACTTTTCAAAAATTGATTTACAAAACGCGTATCATTTGATTGGATTAGCGTCGGAGTCACGAGATATTACAGCTTTTGTCACGCATACAGGGACTTTTCGTTTCCGCCGACTTCCTTTTGGACTGGCATGCGCCCCGCAATTTTTACTCGTGTTATACAGAAATTGCTTCAAAATTGTCCAGGTATACTAGCCTACTTTGATGACATTTTGATATTTGCTAAAAAT
Organism: Invenusta paracnida; assembly: GCA_036023295.1. Lineage (NCBI taxonomy): Eukaryota > Metazoa > Platyhelminthes > Proseriata > Coelogynoporidae > Invenusta > Invenusta paracnida. The sequence goes on from JAYRBW010119168.1 coordinate 17,038, forward strand.
CAGACAGAACGCGACAACAATTTTTTTTAAATACTGCAAGCATTGCTTCACGACAATAATTTTTTATTGTCAATGAAGAGAAGAGTGTGTATGGTGTCACCGAATTAGACTTTTTGTGTCGCCATATCTCATCTGAAGGAGTTTCACCCTCTTCATCCTCACTTACTGCGATTGCGAACTGCCCGGCTCCAACGACAAAAACTGAGTTG
>JAYRBW010119179.1:0-17245 GCA_036023295.1 Invenusta paracnida
ATACGTTGATGTCAAACTGCTGGTACATTGCTGCCCCCCCCCCCCCCCAAAGTTGAATACAATATATTAGATAAAGATATTGTTGTAGTAGTTGAACTATAATAGTAGTTATGCTACTATTCTAATTCAAAATCCTGCTACGGAATAATAAACAACATATTATATTATCGAAACAAATTAGTGAAACATTTAATTAAAATCATCTAGGGTATATTATAAGGCTGAATATTTCCCTCTTACCATACGCCTTGTACGTTCCTGTGGATCTTCAGTAACACTGTCTGCTCTCGAACGATGCTGAAAAGAGTTAAGTAGATACGTGTGCAGCCAATGAGATTATAACAAACTATTAAATCGGAACCTCCGTTACTAGTAAGGCTACTAGAGTATGAGCAAGGTATTACCTGGACTTTTGGCGATTGACCTGCCTCCTGTCCACGATCAACGCGAATTGGTTTTGGAGGACTTCTTCCACTGCTCTATAATGCGGAATACATACACAGGGTCTGATGTGCAATCAAATACGCAGTAGGTAATAGTTTAGAGAGTCTGCTAAAAGAAAATGCCTTTTACTTATGGTATAGTATGCACCATCAACTAAAAATTATGGAAAAAATTCGTTTTCACAACATACAAACCACTAAAATACATCTTAATTCTGATTTATTGATTAGTAACATTCTTGTTTTTAATGTAATATAACAAATATTATAATATTTGTTATCGATATATATTTTAATAATACAAACATTGTCTTCTATAGCTTCAAAGTCCAAAAAATACTTCTCTCGATATGAAACTCTCAAATCTTAAATCTGGTGTGATACACAAATTTACGTGTCATGTTGATCCTGATCAGTCTTGTAATGGCAAGACAAACCGCCATCTAGTCGCTCAGTCATTCTATTCTTTATATTTTCTGTAATTCACACTTGTTTTAATCTGTAATATTTACACTTTGAACGCATTTTTCAACTTCCTGAGGAAGAATATTGTATATTTGAAAACGCTCGAAAATAAATGATCCTACAGCTGGTTGCTTCTCTTTTTTATTAATGAAAACCGTTTTCTTTACCACAATAATAAATTACTTACCATGCGATGTGCCTGTCCTTGAGAATCTAAAATCATACTGCCTTCTCTTGAACGATGCTAAAAATAGAGACATCATTGAAAACCCATGACAGGTAAGATGAAGTGCATTAACATATCAGAATAGCCCTAGTTTACCTGAACTCTGGGAGATTCAAAAGATTCCTTGGAATAATCGACCTTGATTTGACCAGGCGGACTTCGACCACTGTCCTGTGAATGTACAGTAAATTATAGATGGATGAATTTCAATGAATAAATGAATAGATATGAATAAGCACATCAGCCTGAAATATGGGAAACACTCAATGAATTGGGCTCATCGAGATTTATTTCTTTAAACTATATAATATAATTTATTCAAATTCGGGTTATAATTTTATAACATACTTTTACAATTCCATTCAAGTCAAAAATTTCAATAACAACAAATTATACAAAACATTCCACATTTATCCAATGATTCAATAACATTGATTTTAACACACAAACTTGAAAATTAGCTAATAAAATTAGGCTGTCAAATTATCACAAACATAAAAGATAACTTTTTGAAATGTTATTGTGCTATTGTAGGTATTACCATTGAAAACAAATCTTAATAGATCTGATGTACAACTGGATCGGTTTCTATTTCTTTTAAATATATTGCCACCCTCCTCTCATACATTGTAAGAATTAGACGTGTATCATCATGGACATCAGGACATCATGGAATTAGTCATAAATATAATTCATTATTAAATCTTAATTATAATTAATCTTATTAAATAATTAATTAATCTTGCTTAACTGTCGCAACTGTTTGTTATTTACTTAATGGGTTTATATTAACAATTTTACTTTCGCTGTTTATCCGCTGTAATATTCATCATATTATAGTAGATTATTTTCTATTTGAAAACAGTGTAAATGGGTAAAGTTAGCGTTCATTCATTTTTATATCTGGATTGCCATCGACTAAAAAATTGTATGTATATCAAAATAAAACTATAAATTTATTTATCATATTCACTAAACAATCGACAGTTTAACTATAATTGTTTAACAAATTAAAATTCGTTTTTTAATCTTAATTAGTCCATTTGTAAATAAAATTTAAACATAGCATAAACAAAAGTATAATACTATATAGAGGTGATTATCATTCATTTTCCAACATAGAAGACAGAACAGTACCGGTTTCAACCTTGTTATACCTCTTATCTCAAAAGTATAATACTGTGAAACTATATGAATAACTGTTGTAAATCCATCCATAAAGCTCACGTAGTCAAAATAACTTACAAGTCGCTGAGAGCGTTCTCGGGTATCTTCGATCATACTTTCTGATCTCGAACGATGCTGCAAATAATGACGAAAATATATATATACACCTTCTGCCGCTTCTTATAACGCAATTCGCCAACACACTTCCTTTTATCTGTCAATACACTGCCGAATATACGATGCAATGATCCTCCCATCAAAAATGTATCTGTGCAACTTACCTGAACTCGTGGCGACTGTCCCGCCTCCTTTGAATAATCAACACGAATAGATCGCGGACTTTGTCCACTTTCCTGTCGAACAAAGAGGCATTTTGAAAATAAACAATTCACACCAGCATATGCAAACAATGAAATTCTATTTCAAAATTAAATCAAGGAAGGTTAAGTATCATTTATTATTATCGTTAACGTCAACAAATAGTACGAAAAGACAATGGCTTGTATTATAATTTACCCTTCGGATGATATTGCCCCGCGAATCCTCAATAATACTGTCTCGTTTTGCTTGATACTAAAAACCAAACATAAGCGAGCCAAACTTCAAATGAGGCAGACGAAGACGCTGTAATACTTTGCAGCAACTCCAAAAATCGCAAGTACTTCCTTTATCAAGAGTTTATTCTGCCCTTACCTGCGTTTTTGCATAATGTTCCGGGTCATTTTGGTAGTCAACTTGAACGACATGTGAGCTTCTTCCGCTTTCCTGAAAGTTTTACATATTTTGGACAAATAGCTAAGAATGACAAACAAAAAGAGGATTATTATACGCCACGTTAAAGCTGGCTTGACAAGCCAACATTACTCAGTCACACAATCAAGCTAGCTTCGGCAAGCCTATCGATTGGCTCAATGAACATTTAATGTGTTAAATTTCTTTCAAGCCATCATCGAGCCAAAATCTTTTTTGTTTAAAAATGCAATACGTAATTAATTTGTTAACACGAAGCTGAATATTCAATTATTTGATTGTCTATGTAAAACGCATAATATTTCATCAAGCCGGCTTGACCGTGTACGAGGCATTAGGTATATCATTATTCACAAGAGTTTGCAATTCCAGGCTTACACGTCTTGCAGCTTGCTGCCTTGAGTCGACATCGATGCCGCCTGGCTTGTTCACGTACTGGAAATACATTAAGTTCCAATTGATTTACACATTTGAAATTATCAACCCATTTTTTAATATGATAGAACTGTTTTCATAGTAATATACAAAGACATGCATACATAAATAACTATTTATTCTATCTTGCAAGACAATCAATATGTCGAAAAAGAGATTATTTGCTTACTTGTATTTGCGAAGATTCTTCCTCATCTTTAGAAGACTCCGCATGAATCATATGTGGCCGACTTCCACTGCTCTAAAAGAGAATGCATACATATTTTTGAATGAAATCGAAACAGGTCAAAAGTAAATTTAGTTAAGTTGCTCGCATCTCAACTTTCCTTTAAATAGTTGTCAAAATATTAAGTAATAATCTATGTATCTAGAGATTATGCCACATTTAAATAATTAAAGCATATTCCAAAACTAGGCCAGGATATTTAACCGAAATACTCTTACCATACGTCGGGAATGACTCTGTGGATCTTCAGTTATACTATCGGCCATTGAACGGTGCTAAAAGGGTGCAAACAATTTCAACCAGGATTATTTTTAATGTGAAGCTCGATGATGTATTTCCAAAATTCCTATATACATATACCTGAACTCTGGGAGATTGTCCCGATTCCTTGGAATAGTCGACATACATTTCAAATGGCGGACTTACTCCACTGCTCTGTTAATATAGGCGTAAAAAATAACCAAAACATTTAAGAAGAATAGTATGTACATTCACATCATACAAGTAATAAGAGTAATATAAAAGATATATCTGATCTCCTAAAGATCCCAACACGTCAGTTATACAGGTAGCCTGCTATCGAGAATCGACTATCACTCAATCCAGAATCCTCATAAGGTTATGATCTTAGTAATGTCACGAATAATAGGCTTAGATTAAATAGAAGTTCTGGTTTGATAACAAACTGTTACACATTCCCCTTATAAAGGTAATTAACGGTAATTAACAGAGCTGCCACGCTGTTTATAAATAAAACGAGTGTATAAATATCTCATAAATACAAGAATCTTGAAGTCATCTTAAAATGTCTACTAAGTAAGTGATACGAATGACTCCTCTTACTATACGTTCCATACGTTCCAGGCGTCCCTGTGTGGTTGAACTGTCAGTCCTTGAGCGATGCTGAACATAAAATACATTAATACTTAGAAAATACAGTTAACAAAAGTCTAAGGACAACTGGTCAGCAACTAAAATATTTAAAGATAGACTTTTATAGTGAATTTCGAGCATATTATGGTATGTAGAGTAATATAATCAACTACTAGATCAATAATCTAAGTAATTCTATATAGAAATTACAGCGCCGCTTTTGATAGTTTTCCTATGTTTTGAGTAGTCAGTTAGACGGCGGTTTAATTTCGGCGGAGGTCTGTTTAAATGGCTGATTTAAAATGGTGGCACTCTAATTTCGGTGTATCTAAAATTGCAATTTCGTACCTGAACTTTTGGCGACTGCCCTGATTCTCTCGAATAGTCAATCTTCATTAGTTGTGGCGGACTTCTTCCACTACTCTAAAACAATAACATGTTTTAGTGAAATGATATAATTAAACAATAACTAATAAATGATAATAAAGATAATATACTAACGTGAATAATAATAATACAAAAACATCACCATAAGTATTGTTGATTCTTATAATAGTTCCAATAATTTCGTGAAGAATACCTTTTTACATTAAATACTTTCAAAAATTAAATTCCTAAATTTTACAAAAGACCATCAATTAATAATAAAGATTTAAACAGTCCAATGATAGTAATATGCTTTTCTAGTACTTTTTGATTTATAATTTATAAGTCCAAGCGATTTTTAGATGTTTTTACTTATATACATTCGATTTGCAGTAAACTTCATAATTTCTTACCAATTGTTGTGGTCGTCCCTGTGAATCTTTGACGCTATCCGCTCTTGAACGATGCTGAAAACGGTATATGTGTATATGTATTTTCTATATATCTGAAGGCCTAAAGCTCCCAACATATCAGTAATACAGGTAGCTAACGACAATCAAGGTCTATGTTGCTTATAGTATTAACTATGTAGATATCTGGAATTTCGTACCTGAACTTTTGGCGACTGCCCTGATTCTCTCGAATAGTCAATCTTCATTTGTTGTGGCGGACTTCTTCCACTACTCTAAAACAATAACATGTTTAGTGAAATGATGTAATTATAATATAATGACATGAAAAATAAAACAGAAATACTACTATAGTTTTAAATTATTCACAAAAGACCTTAAAATCATACTAAATATTTAAACAGTCCAATGATAGTAATGTGCTTTTCTAGTACTGTTTGATTATACTTTAAATAATTTAGAAATCCAAGCGATTTACAGGTGTTATTTAAAAACATTCAATTTTTTCTATCTATGCACCTTGATTTCTAATAAATGCTTCCACCTTCAATATAGCTCAAATAATTAGCAAAATGTTAAGAAACTCTTTACTTATTAGCAGCATATTTCATAATTTCTTACCAATTGCTGTGGTCGTCCCTGTGAATCTTTGACGCTATCCGCTCTTGAACGATGCTGAGAAAACAAATAAAAATCCACGCAATCATAAATTTTCTTCAATGCATAATATTATCTAAAACATTTAAACTGTGAGATTTCATTTACCTGTACGTCTGAATAGTCGTTAAGTTTTTCCTTCGAGTAATCAATCTCAATGTATCCTTTGTCCTTTCCACTATCCTAATAATGGAAGAATATATCAACAAATTATATACATAGGTTTTTTTAATAGTTATAAAATGGAAGTAATTCAGAAAAAAAATTGTCAACAGCAGCAATTATTAATAACGAAACAATTCTATTCAACATTTTGGTCCAAATTAGATAGACATTATTAAAACAAAAATATTAAATAAACTATACAATAAGAATTAGAACTAAAGGAAACGAGCTCGAGATAAGACAATAATCAATTCACTGTTTCTATCTAACACACTGTCCACACATTACAACCTTTCATGGTTACTGTACAGCACAAAACTTATTTTCCACTTCCATTAATATAAAAGAATTATAAACTATTACTTTCGTATAACGTATAATCATTCATGTTTAATATATTCAACTGAGAAAAATGCATATAAAGTTAGGAAGACGCATGAAAAGTAGGAAAATGAGGACACCCGATAACACCATTCATTTATAGATATTATAAATATATATCTATTTTTTAGATATGTTTCATTTTTTAAAGTCTGGTATAGTATCTTTCTTAGTGTAGTTTTATTTCCTTTACCAAACGATGTGGACGACTCCTAAAATCTTCGACACTGTCTGATCCCGAGCGATGCTGGAAGTTGAGACACACAAAATGATTAATATACGGGGTACTTTTAAAGAATCATAATAAACAGGGTTCAACCTCGCATTTTATTAGATGCAATTATACGACTTTTAAACGTAAAAATCTAAAGTTTTATAAAAGGTAAATAGTTACGTTGTTTAATTAGATAAGTGCTTTTTCATAAATTGAATCTGTCTGTGTTTTTAGATAGAAGGAAAATCATAAGAAAACCTTAGGGAACCTTAGGAAACCATAGGAAAATCATAAGAAAACCTTAGGAAACTACAGAAAAATCATTGGAAAACCATAGGGAAACATTGGGAAACCATAGAAAAAATCAATTGACAACTATTTCGTTTCAGTGTAAAAAGCAATACATATTAAATTATTCCATATCTTAACATAACTGGCATAATTTGATAATAATAGGCTAGTATAAATGATTTGTTTAACAAAGTCAAATGTCCAAAATAGTTCACCTAAGATAAACATTCTTTAAATAAATTTAAAATTTAACTTGCGAACAACATAATGACTAAATAGTTTTATATTAGATAAAAAGTGACGACAGAACAACTACAAAAACGTTTAACAAATTTTAAAAGGATGTTTCAAATCTAAAGAGCTAATTAATCGCTAATAATTAAGTGTATAATCGAAAAAGTGAGATAAGGTCAATATCACCTGCAAGCGAGGAGATTGACCAGCATCTTTCTTGTAGTCCACTTTGATATGATGGGGGGCACTTCTACCGCTGTCCTGCATTTACCAAACACAGATATACTTTACAAAATTAACAAAATTAATACCCTTAGAGAAATAGGGTATAAACGTTAACACAAGCACATGCATAGAAGCACTTATATTTAAAATATGTTTTTCTCATTGAATAAAAATAGTAAAAGCAGTCGAATTCCTTATTTTAACAAAACTGTTGCACATGTATTATTATTACAAGGACAAGTTATTTTTAGATATATTGTAATAGTCCACCTTCAACACAGCTAGTCGTTGAAATTAAACAAAAATTGCAATTGTACAAAATGGGTATTGTAATATAAAGGGGAACATGACATTTAGCAACCATAGATAGTATCAATCTCAAAACTAAAATAACTTCTGTCTACACTATTATTGATAGCATTATTCAATTTAAAAAAGAATCTTTTGGATAAATCAATCAATATATTCACTGTACTCCTTGCTTCACAAAATATAATGGCTTAGAGTTGAGTAAGTAATAATGTTAGTAATGTGTACTTAATAGCCCACTATTAAGAACACAAATAATGCTCACAAAATTGTTTTAACTGCAAATAACTGTCATGCGCTAATTAAGTTAATAAAACTTGTTAGCAGTATAATGTAGTTTACTAAACTGAGGTTATAAGACAATGATTTTATACTTGATTATTTAATTTTGTCAGTCTTAATATATTTTCTATTGTAATTAAAACAATTAACTCACCAATCGTTGAGACTGATCTTGTGGATCTTCCGTCAAGCTATCCGATCTCGCCCGATGCTGCAAGTAAAGAGTGATCCGTATTTTTACACACATTTCGTATAGCTTTCAAAGGAGCCAAATACAGAGACAAAAACTTCTTTACAAAGGAAACGTAAGACGATAAGGAACGAACCTGCAGTCGAGGCGATTGTCCTGCCTCTTTCGCGTACTCAGCCCGCTGTGTATGTGATCGCCTTCCGCTATCCTGGAAATATCACAACGTGTCTCAAACGATAAGCTAATTGAGGTTTGAACGAGGTATAATAGTGTGTCCAATAAGTTCCTATATGATGTCGAAATTAACAAAAGCTTTAGAATTAATAATTGCATAATTCAAACAATTAAAGTATATTATGCCGATAAATAGGCAAACAATAATCTTAAACATTACAAAAAGTATTGATAATTTTTCTAAAATTAACAATAATTCTTTCCTTGAAAGGTCAATGAAACCTTTTCTTGATTTCAATACCGTAGGAACTTGTAGAACATAATGAATAGTGTTAAATAAATTATTATTAGTTAACTATTCATACCAGTCGTCCAGGTCGTTCTTGTCTGTCTTCCATAAGACTCTGAGATCGCGATCGATGCTGAAAAGTAATTGAAATGTTTGCCACAAAGCTAGCTACAAATATATATGTTTTAATCGTTTAGTATGCATGAATTGAAATGAAATTAAACTTACCTGGATTCTTGGAGATTCACCCGATTCCTTGGAATAGTCAACTTTTATTGCATGCGGAGGTCTGCCACCATCCTGCAAGAAACAACTTTGTACTTGCAACAGTGTCGACTTCTTAAACACGAATACTTAACGACCATAATAATTAGTACACAAGCGGCCAAAATTAATGACAAAATTCAAATTCCCGCACCTGTGGAATGCTCTAAGCTCGAATAAACAGAAAATTTGATTCAAACACAGTATATTTATTTTTAATTAACATCATCTATAATCTAAAACTAACATATCCTTCTGCTATATCTCTGAAACTATTCCACTCTTACCCGTCTTATTGCGCTCTGGCGTCTATCCTCCGTTGAACCAGACTCTTGTGGCACATACTAAATATATGGAGACAAGAAAAGAGAGGGGAGGGGGAGAAGCTTCAATAGGAGCATTCCACTATATCACCTGTTAAGTTTAACAACCTATAATGTTCAATATAAAGCTACCTGAATCTCCGAACTTTGCTCATCTTCTCTTGATGACTCAACACGAACCATCTGCGGTCGCCCTCCACTGCTCTGCAATGTCATTCATTGAAAAGGAACATAATATGGGACATAAGGTGTACATCAGATAATTGTCATACCATACAATATGTAAAGAATATTTGCTTTTTCAGGAAAAAAAATCATTGAATGTAGAATATTAAAGATACAATATTTCATAAAGATACGCTTAATCTCAACGCATTAAATACAGATAAAAAGCTAACTACAGCGCAATTTCCAATTTGAATTTTGAAAGGAAAGTTTGTTGATAGCAGTCGTGCTACTTACTTGACGTTGAGAACGTTCCTGATGATCGCTAGTTAGACTGTCAGACCTTGCCCGATGCTGATAAATACAAATTACCAGAAAAAGACAATTACTTTTCAATAGTTTGACTCGAGTTTCATCAATAAAGAAAGAGCAGATTTCTCTTCCTTACCTGTGTTCTTGGCGATTGCCCGGATTCTCGCGAATAGTCCACTTTCATCTGACGAGCTGGACTTCGACCACTGTCCTGCAGTTGGTAAATGGAAACATCACAATCTAGTGTGCAAATATGGGTTATGACAAAGCCTATATTCTTACTTGTCGTCCAGACCGTTCCTGTTGATCCCTCGTCATACTATCGGACCTTGCACGATGCTGACCAAAATATTGAACATAAAAGTAAATGCTACAATCCCTATTTTTAATTTCATGACTCCAATTTCCACCAGTAAAAGATAGACCAAATATACAATAAACAGACATTATTATTACTATTGAAAATATTATCAGTTTACGATTTTGATCAACTTTAACTAGTTTAATAAAATTTGAATTATATATATACAAGATAGCAGAGGCACATTATTATTATTCATTTTAACATAAAATGTAGAAAAACGCCAAGGAAAAAATATCACTTAAAATGTAACTAAAACTTTTAACCACTAAATATTTCATCGACAATAATACTGTTATATAACTGCATATAGATTTCTTCCCTATCGATGTAATTATATTCCCGAAATGAATCTTCGTTTTTGACAATAATCCTATTTCTTCAAACTGTTATCAAATTTAAACCAGCTAACCAATCTACACGTATTCAGTAAACAAAAAAAGACCTCAATTTGTCTACCTGAGTTCTTGGCGACTGTCCGGACTCTTTTGAGTAGTCCACTTTTATTTGACGTGGGGGACTTCTTCCACTGTCCTATTTATAGTTAATAAAAGAGGAAAATAAAGAAGAGAAAAAATATGCAAGTGCATAACTAAATGGGAGGAGAAGGGGAGAAAGAGGATTATATTCAATAATTTCAAAGCCTCACCAGACGTATTGACTGATCACGATCATCTTCAAGTACACTGTGAGACCTTGCACGATGCTGCAATGAATACGAGGCTTAATTTGTTTATGTCAAAGGTCTCTTTCTGGATCAACATAATATTAAGAGACATGAAGCAACTAAGTAGAGTGATAGCTTACATGTAATCTGGGTGATTGATCTGATTCTTTTGAGTAATCAACCAGAACTGTGTGCGGCATACTTCCACTATCCTAAAAAAATGATTGGAAATCGAATAGGAAACCAAATATATACATAAATAAACAATTAATTGTCAAAACAAATGTCATGAAAACTTAATGAATAAAGCCCAAAAATACAGTTCAACTACAGACAATATATTTGTAAATAGAAGATATTAAGAATATTTCTAAAGAATATTATACATAAAGAATACCCGAATAAGGAAGTTTTAATTAAGTAATTCTTGTGTTGAGAACAAAACAAAGAAGTTTTGATTTTCCTGTAAATGAAACGTATAACTCTATTGAATAAAAAGATCATGTTTGTCTCACCCGACGATCAATTCGTCGTTGATCATCTTCTTGACTCTCCGTTTGTGGTAAGTACTGCAAATCATAATATTTTACCAATTAAAGAGGTGAAATCACGACTTTAATAGAAGACAATTTTGTCCATTTATCAATGAAATTTAGTTCACCTCATATTTTGAGCTTTCCTGTGGGTCTTTTGAATAATCAACATGTACAACTTTTGAACTTCGACCGCTCTCCTGCAAAAATGAACATATTACGATATTATTACATTTTACAAGTATATTTAATCACACATTACATGTCTTTCCTTGAATAATCTAAATAGGTGAGCTATCATAAACAACTTTATTTTATTATGTGATTGCATTATTCCGCAATATTTGTACAAAGCTGTTCTTACTCGTCGATTAATCCGTCGTTGATCGTCCGTCACACTTTCCTCACTTGGGACGCACTAAGGTTGAATAAATGTGAAAGAATTCAAAGTACAGTTAGTACAAATGAAAGTAACGCTTACCCTTTGAGCGATATCGAAAAGAGGAAATTGGTTCTTCTTGACCTACCTCCAATTGCGAACGATGTTGTGAATCTCTCGAATAGTCAACATGTAGGCCTCTTGGACTTCTCCCGCTATCCTAAAGTTCAAAATAGACGCCCAGAATTCAGTTCAAGTTTATTGCGCAGTGGATAAATGCTTATACGACTTGAGGTATATTATTGAGGTATATCACTCGATTCAATGAATTGCAGGAATTACATCGTTTCGATTTTTAAAGTTTTAACCTAGGTGACTTCCTTATAAAGAAGCACCATCAAAACAAACTTACCTTCAAAATTCTTTATCATACTTTCAAGGACTGGAATTATTGCTATTATTTATCCTACAAGAGAATGCCGTATGTTTTCTGTTTATATAAATTGATCGTTTTCAATGGTGTATGAAATGATTCAACGAAAAGGCTTTAGTAAGTGGTCGGACTATACAATTCAATATCTTTATGGATATTTTCACAATTAAAATATTCCAAATTTATGTTGAAATGGTGCTTGAAACATATCAAAGCATATCACCTGTTTTATCAAAAGACCATTTTCAATCAGCTACATATATCAAGCCAGGCGAAATGTTCATAATTCTAACCACAAAACTAATAAGTGCGTTTCTTACCCTTCGATCAGCGTATTCCTCGCGATCAACGACATGTTCCTCCTGAGATTGGTACTGAAATGAAGAAATAACTTAGACGCATGCACGATCCATGTTGTCAACTATCTTATATTCTTCTACTTTAAAATCAGGAAACCCAGGACGTTTTTCTATCAATTCAAAGCCTCGAATAGGACTAAGCTCACCTCCATCTTAGAAGTCTGTTTGGGATCACTTGAATAGTCAATACGTAGATCACTTGGTCTTCTTCCGCTATCCTGGAAAATATTACAAAAACACTCAACAAAAAGTGTTTCTACCTAATAATGCCCGAAGGCATATATTATTGTATTAGATGTTCTAGTAAGTTCGAAGATACAACGAAAATAGTCCAGAATTTCAGACTAAGTCATAAATTCTGTATTAATTTAGTTTTATGATAGATTTTTAAAACCATTTTCATTGTGTTATGTATAAATAAATGAAAAAAAGCTACAGTTACCGTTCATAAACAAATTAATCGTAAGATGAAATAACACAGTTTCTAAATAATCATAAATGAATGCTCACCAAACGACCAGATCGGCGTCGTTCATCCTGAATAGACTCTTCCTCACTGGGTATGTACTGCAAAATAATATACAAATGTTCTTCTTAAAATCATGAAAAAGAGAGTGGCTTATTTTCTGAGTGAAATAGAAAATATACTAAGGGCACTTGATCATTGAGGCAAAATGAGGCTAATTTTACACTTCTTTGACGTTTTAGGAGGCTGGGATTTTGCAACCAAATATAATTTTTTCAGATACAAACGTCGCAACTTAAACGAGAGGGCGTCAATAAGATTTAAACAAGATTCATGGAAGATTTAAAATCATAATAAAGCACGGCACAGATGACGTTTCCATATAAAATAAGTACACGTTGTCAAAAGTGTGGAATTATATTGAAGCTTTTAATGAAATTGATAAATTGGCATAATAGTCTTAGAAAACTACATAAATACTAGTTGACACACTGTTGGCAAATTTTCTATAATTCTTAGTATTCAATGAATAACAATTAACCTGTTTAGTACATAATATGTAAACTTGTGCCATTATATTTTACTAAAGAAATGGTTATACAAATATTTATTTGAACTACCAATCAAATGCTATAGTGATTGCTGCTAAATGGCATGTCGAAGCCATATAGGAGCAATTATATACCTCTTCTTTTTAAACAATGAGAATGTTTCATAAAATAATGAAATGTGAATGATGTACCAAGTATTACTTTTGTATTTTATTTATTCTATATAATTCAAGAGAGAAATTAGAGCATGTTAATTGCAAGTAGTAAAATAACAAAATGAAGGGATGAGTAGGTCAGTTGGAAGGAAAAAAACTATTTAAAAGTTAAACATGAGTTTAATATTTATTATTTTATATAGAAAACAGTAATACACTTAGTTTTCAAAATTATTGTGCAAAATGATATTCTGAACTCGTTATCATTTTGTGATTTGTGTATATAATTATGAAGTAACCAATATCGTTTTTTGTAAAATAATTTTTCTTTGTTCTCATAAATAAAGTCCCGCAACTAACAGATTTTTCGCCAATAGTTATTTTAAATCTAAATTAGGAAACTAAAACTATAACGAGATATTGTCTTGAAACTATCTCCAAATTCTTATAATATTATCATATTTTATATTTAATAAGAATGAATATCACTTTCATAAATATTGAATTGCGCAAATTATTAAAGGCCACTCATGCAGTTAATTAATAGATACTAAAAATAGACTACACCACACCATGTATTTTGTGATACTCTTACATAAAACCTACTACGATGATAAAGCACTGAAATAGACCCGGAGCTTTATTTACCTGAATCTTGGGCGACTGAGTGGCATCTTTGGAGTAATCCAGTGGTAATTCGCGCGATCCCCTGCCACTGTCCTGTTGGTATAGAGAGAGGAAAGGCAGTAGGTACAAGAGGATACTTACTCATATGATTATAAAGTACAGTAACGTCTTAAAAAGATTACATACTTTCATTAAGAGGATATAGTTATACTGATAATTTCTATTTATTACATATCGCAAAATAAGGAGTTCAGTAAAGTTACGGCACCAGTTCGGGAGTATCTGGTAGTTACGCAAAGCATAAAACAAAATTAAAGCTTTGTATTTTTAACAAATAAGCGCTTGTTTAAAAGTTATTAATTATCGAATAATCGCATTATCGAATAATTTGAAATACCTAAAATAGATTTTGTTTAAAATATAATAAATAGTTTTTTTATGCTATTTTTATTTATCAATGTGAAAACTAAAAACACAAAAAAACACCTGGCACACTAAATACTATTTAAAAAATACGAAAAACGAATATTACGAAAACTACAAACATATTTTTATAAATATTTTCTTGCTTAAGTTTTACACCAACATTGAGTTAGATTCTAGTTCATGTAATGATACAATGAGCAATTACTCGAGTGGATTTTGAAGACGACACTACAACACTAATATCCTATACTTATAATCACTTAACAGCGTTATCAACAAATACCCAAAGATTCTTATCTTACCAGACGCTTAGGCGGTGACCTCTTGTAGTCCGTTAGGCTTTCTGATCGTGACCGACCCTGAAAATGAGAAAGACCATGTTACCAAAACAAGTCCCAATAAATTTCTGTTCAACAACATACAATTCAAATCTAAATGGTAAAAATTGCAGATAAAGCGGTCGTTACCTGAAGTCTTGGCGACTGTTCAACAGCTTTTCCGTGACCTAGACTTAATTCACGAGGACGCTGGCCTAAGTCCTAGAAAACCAAAAAATCGAAGGCATTTATATAAATTCAGCATAATTAGAGCTTTTGAACAAGTACCTATTAAGTTGCATACAAAATTAACAATTGCGGAAAATGTATTGTAAGAAGTATTTTAGAGCCAAAATAGGTGTGTGGGCTGCTGAAGAGATCATCAAGGTCGAAACAATCCAGTCCAGTCATTCCGTACTGCATGAAATATAAGCCGGGTCTTAGATTAATTATTTGAAGTAAACGCTTAAATGGTCTTTCTCAGCCATCACCATCCATCCACCCATTCATCATCTGCACCTACCCCGCCCTTGACAGTACGGAAGAAACAGTACTTAGGCACCTACTTACCTGTATGCCGTCACCACCCATTCATCATCTGCACCTACCCCGCCCTTGACAGTACGGAAGAAACAGTACTTAGGCACCTACTTACCTGCATGTGAGCTGTTCTGTGATCCGAACCGATAGAATAGTCAACACTGACCTCCAGGCGACCTTCTTTCACCTGAAAATCATAATTTACAGAATTGCGACTTAGGGAAACAGCTGCATGGCATGTGTACATGTATGATATGGAGGTTCAATCACCCAGGTCTAGACAGACAATGCCATTTAAACTACTGTAATAGGTTTCTTACCGATTGGCCATCTTCTCCATCCGCCATTCTAGATGGACTGTACTGTAATGGGTTGATGAAGTACACAAAATATGTATTAGTATGTATCAGAATTTTGTATTATTATTGATTAAATTGTATTTTTATATAAAACGACAAAAAAAATAAATATTACGTTGGTGAGACCGTTGGTAAACAGTAGATCATTAATGACCTTGAGTGTTTAGATTAGAATCATAGGATAAACAACTTTACCGATATTCAGTAGATACTCGTTTAGTACGGAAATTTAGAAGTACAACGTATACTACGATTCAGAAATATAAATTAACGCTCCGAAAACAAATCAATACTTTATGTTTTGGAGTGTGAAGCAAACAATTTTATCCAAAGAAAAATAAAGGCATTAAATAAAAGCGATTTACCTGGACATCTAGTTTCGGCTTGCCGTGCGGAGAAGTTCCAAGACTAGCGTGTATCTTCCTCGGTGAACCTCGACCCTTTAAAGGGTAGATAATATGAGAGTCATTAAATTTAAGAGCAATCAGAAACTCCACATTAGACAAAATTTGTTGGAATTAGGTACTTACATCACTAAATTCGTCATCCATAGATTTTTTCGATGGACTGTACTGTAATAGGCAGTAAAAAATTGATTAAGTATTCAAATCGTTTACTTTACTACATGACAGAGCAATATGTTAAGGAGGTGCATTACATAGTACCTGCACTATAAGTTGCTTTTTTCCTTCAGGAGACCTTGATAACTTGGCTACTACCTTCTGTGGTGACGCAGATGGGTCCTGGAGTATAGAAATTATTTTGTATATAAGTGGGATCATACGTCTCTCTGAAAGATTCAGTTCAGTATAACCTACTGAGAATTTACGCGTCATAAGGATAATTAACTGCCCTACAAAACTCGCTGTAAATCTGAGCCCTTTTCTAAAGGTGCTATATTAAAGCCCTGCACAAACAGCACATCTGATCCCTCTTCTAAAGGTGCTATATTCAAGCCCTGCACAACCTGCACATCTGAGCCCTCTTCTAAAGGTGCAGTATTCAAGCCCTGCACATCTGATCCCTCTTCTAAAGGTGCTATATTCAAACCCTACATAACCTGCACATCTGATCCCTCTTCTAAAGGTGCAGTATTCAAGCCCTGCACAACCTGCACATCTGATCCCTCTTCTAAAGGTGCAGTATTCAAGCCCTGCACAACCTGCACATCTGATCCCTCTTCTAAAGGTGCAGTATTCAAGCCCTGCACAACCTGCACATCTGATCCCTCTTCTA
>JAYRBW010119190.1:0-17243 GCA_036023295.1 Invenusta paracnida
TAATATTAATTCTTTGGGATAAATATTTTTAGAAATAGACAAGAAATTGTCAATATTGGGGGTAGCAATATCATCAACGTATCTAGAATTGAGAGATAGTTGATGAGCAAGAGAAGGATTATTTTTCAAATTCATATAATATCAGTTACAAAAGGCCTATCTGTTCGTTTCTCACGTCACGGCATAATACAACTAACTTCCAGTTGTTTTTTTACAATATATTTGTTATCCTCTGACTACTTCGATTAGAATCACTTGACTAATTTTTAACATTATTGCAGTTGCAATAATGCCTATATTTTCAACAGATAATTGCTATATTCTGTAGTGTTTGCTATAGAAATTGCAAAATTAAATGTTTTTCAAAAATTTGCATATCAGAATCAAATTTTATGTTTAATTTAATATGTTTTTGATAAATTTTTACTAATTTCCCAACTTTTCATACCTGCACAGTGGAACCCGTGGCAACCTGATATAGGTCTGGATTTGGTCCGCAGAGGCATAGCTACTGTCGCACCGGTATCTGAGTGGCCAGTAGCTTCAACCGCAAGCTATGAGTGGTATCTCCGAAAACTGGTGCCAGCCGAGAGAGCTGCTGAATTGACTGGAAAGGGAGTTTGGACTGGCCAATCACAGAGCCTTAGAGAAAGGTGGATGGAACGTCTGTCTGAAATCTTTCGCCGATTCAAACGGAAGTGACTCACTTGTAAATAAAATACTTTGTCCGATTTTATTTTTCAATTTAAAAGCTATTTTACACGTTTCCAATCAATATTTTTTAATAAACAATTTTTCTGAATGATATAAAATTTCTCGATGTGAACTATTTTTGGTCATATGATTTGGTTACTACTAGTCAAGTGCCAAAGTTGTACGTGATGCAATTACTTTTAATATATTTATGCAATTTTATTGCTTTAATCGAATACATATGTTAATTGTATAATATACATATCTCCAAAACATTCTCTGTATATATAGTTCTGTTTGACATCTCTACTTTTTTTGTTATATCAATTTAGTGTATAAATCAATCTGTTTGTTGTCTTGTTTATTACAGATTATATGTGTAATTAAATACTTAAACTCAGCTACTAATGGACCTATACATATACAAAGTATGTTGCATTTTTGTATCTTTTTTTACGGAACTGTTAGCAGATCTTGTTACATTTTTGTATTTATTTTTACACTAAGTACTACAAACAATATATTTTTAGTTTTACTGTATTAAAACCAAAAATACTAAAGAATGATAAGATGCGTCACGGGCGAAATTTTTTTGGCTAATCTGAAAAAATAAAATAGCCGGCTCTATTGTAAAATTCGTTAATTATTTTTTACTACTTAATAGTAGTAGAAAATGTAATGTTTACTTTTTTATAAGACATTTGAAACTACACATGACAAAATATTATGTATATCTAAAAACTTTATAAAAAATATTCTACTTAGTGATATTATTCAAGTATAAAATTGAAAGAATGAAAAGTTAGGTATACAGCAAGGAATGTGCAGTTAATATGTAATGTATTTACTCATTATAAAAGTGTTGCTATAAAATACTTGCAGTATTATTTTTACTATTTTTAAAATTATGTCCGTAATTTAGTTCCTTTTGGGACCGTTTAATTTAGAAAACTGATTGTTGCAACAAGGAACAGCACAGAAAACCATTGTAAATTCAATTTATTTACTCTAAAATAAAATGGCGGTTGTAGCCACTTTTTAATATAATAAAAGACGCCAGTGACGCATCTTGTCATTCTTTAGTATTTTTTATTAAGACTAGATTATTGTATTGCCTATCTTATTTTTTATTGATTTCTTGACACAAATTTAAATCAAACAACGTTACTTATAATTTTATAGTTTTTACATGAATAATTTCGAGTTGATTAGTATCTATATTATTTTTTCTTAACTTAAATGCTAAACTATTTCTGAACATTTTAATTGTTTTTATATATATTTGAATTTTACGTTGAAAATATTGTAATGTTTATAACCCGTTAAAATGAAGCTGAGTTTTGTGTTATTAAATAATTTCTTTTTTCTTTTCATATGTACACTAAAATATAAAGATATTGCATATCTTATTACTAATTATTATATGTATTAGTAATTGTATATTACGTTTATATGATTTTGAATAATGTCTCCAATTCTAACATATATATTCATATAGTTTTCATATTTACTTACATCATAAGAGATCAGAATAAAGTTAAATGACGGTTGATTTTATTTTTATCGAATTTTAATAACCATGATTGATTTATATATAAATTGTACTTCAATGGTTTATCCACCGACTTTACGACGTAATGACATTTTATTCCACTCTGATGATGTATAACATATTACGTATGTCAAATCTATATGTAAATTTTAATTCGTAACTTTTTGTAAAGGATAACATTTTATATATCTCATTCAATTAAATGGTGAAGTATCACTTAGGGGGGAAATATTTATATAGGTTTTCAAGATCAAATAGAGACTGGTGACAAAATAAAATATGTGTCAACATATTAAATCAAATAGAGAAAGGTTGCGATTTGAATTTTAAAATCGCGTATTTCGTTAGATCAAATGTTGACTAGGACGTACATAATACAAATTAAATTGTAAACCTTTAATAATTCATATTATAACTATATTGTAATTATATATCCATATATGAAAACGAATAATTTTCTTATTTAATCAAGTGTATTTACGCTAGTACTAGCCTCATAATATGAAAATATTACGCTCTAATGTATTAAACTTAGTTGATTTTTTGCTGCCTTATTTATTTCACACATATATATAGTATATTGCTTACAATCTTTATATACATACATATCAAAACGCTTCAATTTAAGATGCCACAATACATAAATATCAACTCTCATAGCTAACATTTTAATCGAGGTCAACGTAATTGTTTTAATACATTGAATTTATATTACGCGATTTTAATCACCAAATGCTATACATAATTATTGTGTCAACATTTAATTTTGCTTAGACGCATTTGATATTCCCTTGACAACATTTGGTCTGACGAAATACGCGATTTAAAATTCAAATCTTAGCCGTCTCTATTTGATCTGGCGTCGACACATTTGTTCTCTCGTCCGTCTCTATAGTTGATCGAGAAAACCTATATATTTAAAATATCAATCAATAATAATAAATTGCCTGAGGTCATATAGCCATTTTTTACAGGGACAGCTCGTAGCAGGGGGCCGGGGTGACACGTGTCCACCCCCAGTTTTTGTTTAATATGGCGCCAATTTATTTTAATAGGGTGCATTTTCAGGAGGTTCATTTTTTAATTTACGGTCGATATGTATATTCAAAGTTGTCTACTGCAAGTGAATCATAATTTATTTTTTAAGTTTAAAAATTAAGTATCTCATTTAGTATACTACCTATATACCACAATGACTTAATAAGTCTTCACCCCTCCCCACCCCTTATTGCGATATATATTCCACACGTCGCGCTTATTTATTTGAATATACTTAAGCAGTTCAACAGCAATGACACCCAATCTATATTCTAAATAGCGCGATTTTCAAAATTGAAAATCAACGGTTACATTATAAATGTCAAGTTATAATCATTTTCCAAAATGTTTGCCCTATACTCTTTATATTAGGTAAAAATATAGTTTACATGCGTATCTCAGTATTTTACTTGAGCTATTCCAAAAAATATACTGATCTAAAAAAATACGCACAGAAACTTTTTTGATCTAACTTTATCTTTATTTAAGATAAATACATATATAGGTTGCGTTAGGTGTAATTCCTAGGTTATTACCAGCTAGGTAGCTTTGCTGTTGTGATAGCTCTACCTAATAATAGGTAGTAAAACCTAGGTTGACCTAGGTTAAGCCAGGCTGTGATCGGTCTATCTAGGTTGGCCTAGGTTATACAACATAAGTTGTGATAGCTCTATACCTAGATTGAATTATAAATAGAGTTAGGTTGTAAAATGTTTACCTAGGTAACCAGATTTATATTTACCTAAGTATAACTTAGGTTAAAATATGTTGACCTTGGTTGAAATAGGTTGACCTAGGTTGAGATAGGTTCACTTCGATAGAGCTATAGTTAACCGGCCATATCAACCTAGATTTTGGGGAGCCAATTCGGCCGCCATTATACTTACTCTTGAAATACAAACCCAGGGAATACTTAAACAAAGATATTATAGTAGTCCTTGTACAAACCTTAATGCGTCGATTAATTATATATCATAGACGTAGGAAGAGGGGGGGTCAGTGACCCCTTCATGCTGCACTCTGGGGGGGGGGAGGGCTAATAGCAGATTGCCCCCCCCCTGCCTTTAAAATCTTCCTACGTGCCTGTATATTATATAATTTTTTCCATCCATTGTTTAATTATATAGATTCTTAATATATTATATTCGTCCTCTATTACTCTACCTGAATAAAACAATTTTGACTAGCATAATAATCGTTTTATAACTTCAGAAAAGGCGTATTAAATTGAATGGCTTTAAAACTCTAATCTGTTATATAATGGGTGAGTTTAAGTTAGGTTTACAATTCGGTTTTGAAAAATTTATAAAGTTTTCAAAACGTTTTCAAAACCAAGGAATATTTTGAGTTTAAGTTAGGTTTTCAAAACCAAACATAAACTCACCCAATGTGTGTTTCGTTAATATAATATAATTTATTTGTTTAAATATATCAATTTAAAAAATATTTCAAGGTTATATACATAAATTTTTGTAGTTTTGTGAGTACCGCACGTAGATTGAATTCAGAGTTCCTTGGTTGTTCAGTGAGTATTGATTGTGATTATTACCGTTCACTTCGAATGATTATTACAATACTTTTTAGTTATATTTTTCATTAGCATTGTCAATGTCATACATACTTAAATATTAAGAAATTCATAGTCAGGCTTCTGAACTATTTCAAAGCATGACCTATTGACAATGTCAGACGAATAATAGTATTGTCTGACATTGTACCTACTCATACTGTACAGTGTACTTGTAGTCATTGGATATTTTGATATCTTCCTAATCCCTATCAATCAACACAAATGTAATACCTCGTTTAAACTAGTTTCTATAAAACTGTTACATAACATACTGAATATTACTATTATTATTAGTCATGACTTAGGTATTGTATTCATTGACATTATTCATATATGCTTCTAAGCTATTAGGATGTCTATTTTACTTAATCATGCTAATAGTCATACTTATACTATTTCATGATTAGATTTAGAATTTAAATTAAATTTTAATAATGCTTTATAGATTATTATTATTATTAATCTGATTATCTACTAATTATGTATAAAATAGTTCCAGAGTTATTTAATATAAATCTATAGATTTACAATATACAATTACACCTCAACTATACTTATATATAAGTATAGTTGAGGTGTAATTGTAAAGCAATATTGTAGTGAAAAACATAATTTTCAGTCTCATTTAAAAGTCAAAATTATATACTGTCATAGAAATCATATTAATATCATCATAAAAGAATTTTGTTATCTTTTAGTTTTTAAAATTAATAGCAATGGTACAAACAATATGCACATTCTTATATATTACACATCATTTGAAAGAGATAACAAGTTTTATAATGATACAATTTATAAATTAATTTAAAATATATGTATCATTTATACTTATATCTTGTAGTTATATAATTATAGTCATAGAAAAGTACATCTTTATTATTTAACTTTAAATATATTCAATTTTGTTATTTTTACATGATTATAAAGCCAATTGTAGACCCTCTATTTCAAGGATTAGCAGCATTCAGAATCCTCACCTTTAAGTATAATTTTAAACTTATAATTGCTATAATTGACAATTCCACTTATTGAGTGGAATATTTGACATTCTATATAATATATCTTAAATCCCACTACAAGTTTTAATTTGTATATTTATCTGTGCATATAACACATTTATTCAAAATATCATTTTATTACTATTAGAATGCTAAAGAAATATACAGGTGTTCATGTATGTATATTGATATATATGTCAATTAAAAATAAATACAAATCTAGATACATTGGTATAAAAATGGCCCACCAGGTTCTTCAATAATAATACTTTCAGTTCTTGATCATATCTGTATTGCAAAATACAAGGCTGGGATTTAGTGCTGGTCTTGGCAGTAAAGAATTTTAAAGTAATACAGCAGATGAAAGCATTGAACAGGGGAATAAGAACTACAGTTATTGATAAAGAAAAACACTAGATACATTATGATGCTATCACATCATATCAAAATAAAATCTTCAATGGCACAATATAAATAACTTTAAAGTTACTATAGTATTAGAAGGGCTATTTATTAAATGTTCTTAAAGCATCATAGGCTCTGGAACTTGTAAATGAAAATGCAGATGGCACATTCCTTATTATTGTTTATTTTCTGTATTATATAAATACTAAGATAATTATTTTAATTTATTTTTCCATATAGATCAAATTTCAGATATCTGGATAATTCATGAATTTATCTTTGACTTTACATTTCCTTTCTTATTTGTCAATTCTAAATAAGCAGAGTTAACTGTATTTAAAAAAATAATACTATTAAATTCCTTTCTATTGAAATATATTATAAAAATAATATATGTTACATAATATGCTATACAATCCACAATTAAATTATGTTTGTTTTATAATTATTATCCTATCTCTGTATGACCTATTTATATTATAAAACAATAAACTGTAAACTAAAATAACAAGCCACAATAAATCTAAATACCATTTTAAATTTAAAAACAAAATATAATAGAATCATGATCATATATACAATAAATATTAATTTAACTTTGAAGATGTATTATTAGATATTTATTAAACAAAACATAAATGGGGCACAATATAGTACAATATTTTAAGCACTGATAAAACAATTAAATCATTGATAATTTATAGAATAGCAGACTATATTTAAATGATAGTAATAAAGTAAGGTTTGATCTTTATAATATTTAATTTTAATAAAATTATTAGATACAATATTATTACAAGTTAATTAGTTTTATAAATAAATGCTTATCATAGTTAATAGAGTTAAAATAAATATGACAGAATTAATGAAATATAAAACAGATTAATTTTTTTAAATGGACAAATTATACAAATCAAGTTAAATATATATTTAAGTAAGTATACAGAAAAGGGATGGAGATGTGTAATTGCTTATACCTTGACTTTTATATGTAATAAATAACAATAGATGCAGAAATTTGTCATAGAATAAAATAGTTTCCAGTAATAGCCAGATTTTCAATATTTTTAGATCTGCAGTATTATTTAGAATTCATTTATTCCCTGTCATTATTTATTAGTTATTGTATAATCTATCATTAATAGTTGTTATTCATTAGTAATAAGGTAACAAGGCAATATCACTAAATGTACTTATTCCATTCAGTTTAGTTGAAAAATGGTTTTTGTGAGACCCATCTTAGCTTTTATTGGGAGTTTCTAACTAGATATATTGGTGCAACATATATTTAAATATAGAATAAAATTACTTCTTTCTATTCTGTTTTCTGTTTAATTTTAATTTTATTTTTATATTTCTTTTATTTAAATGCAGTTTTGGTACTATAATGTATTTCACATATATAATAATATATTAATCAACTCAGTGTTTTATTTTGCTATATTTAAATCCATTTCTTGTACTATTTTTCATTTTTGATTTATAAGGATTTCTAAAACAAGTAAAACATTTCAACAAATATGTTTTATTTTAACCGATTATTTTATTTTTAAATGTTTTATAAATTTATAAATGAGTTCAAACTTTTATTCTATTATTTCTATATATCATTATTAAATTAAAACTCTAGATTAAGTAGTTTCAGATAATTTATGTTATTAAAAATTATACCAATCTAATTCTTAAATGGTAGAATAATACATATGAGGAACACATATTGTCTTTTTAGATATTTTTCGATTTTATAATTTGCGTATACAGGGTGGCCCATAAGTCACCAGACAGTAAAAATAATATAATAGTGTATTTCTACCTCTACCCCAAATAAATGGACAGCATTTTGAACATGTATTATAGTTTGTATACTATAATTAACGAATCATATGTATTGGTAATGTTTTTTGTGTGCATGTATACACTATTATGTAAATATACACAATTTTTATTGTCAGGTGACTTATGAACCAGCCACCCTGTATAGTTAATAAAACTGACTTGTTATAAAATATGATTCATTTTAAAAATATGTCACTTTATAATAGGTAACAGTTTTATAATTTGTTTATATATTTCTTAGATTAATGATAATATCACCTTTTTAATTATGATATACATACATGCTGATAAAATAATTTGTCACTGCCTTAAAGTTCTTGGATCAGTTGCATAATCAATTTAATAAAGATTATATTTATTTATCTGCAATTACAGAGCATAAATTGGGTAATTTTGTAGAAGGGGCTGCTTTAGTTTAATTATTCTATTTTTGATATAGTAGTCTAGGGATGTTTATTATTTAAAGTTTGTTAACACTTCTATTGATATCTAGCTAAACTAAAATAAACCATCCCATTTATGAATGGCGTTATGTTTAGTAATTTTAAGAACAAAAGTGACCATAGCCATAGTATATACTAGTATAGATAAATCGAAATAGAAAAATCAGTAACTGTACATTTGCCTGTTTTATTTATGTATTGCATTTTTATTCACAAAGTGAACTCTTAGTTTTATTTTATCGATAGAAAATTTTACAATTAAATGTAAAAAATGAACTCATTCATATCATGTAGTATATTCTGCTTCCTATATGACTTCCTTTGTTTTTGTCCAGAGCGTCTCACTCAAACTTATCTCTCACTCCAATAATGGGCAAGGCAAAGGTCGGAATCAATGGTTTCGGACGTATCGGACGTCTGGTGATGCGTTGTGCTCTGGAAAAGGGGACAGTAGATGTTGTGGCCGTGAATGATCCCTTCATTGACCTTACCTACATGGTGTACATGTTCAAGTACGATTCCACCCATGGCACATTCAATGGCACTGTCGAGTCCAAAGGAGGCAAGCTCGTTGTCAACGGTCATGCCATCACTGTGCACAATGAGAGGGACCCCGCTGCCATCGCCTGGGACGCTGATAATATCGAATACGTTGTTGAGTCCACTGGTGTTTTCACCACCATCGAGAAGGCTGGGGTAAGTCTTAAGGGTTTACGTCTTTTGTTTAAAAATTATGTGGGTGACTTTCGTATGACTGCGTATGACTGTCTTTCTATCTGCCTGTCAGCACAACTTATTTCTATTTGTTCTTTTTTAAACTGGGATATGTTGTCTAAATTTACTAAATATGGTGTTACTTTGATGATATGTATATAATCCTAATGATTTTGTGTTATACTTCTAGTGTCGTCAATACGGCAAATAAGTTCGATTGGTTTTTTATACAGTTTATTGCATGATATTATATGGATAATATTGTGCTTTTTTACTTTTCTAGAATGAAAATTACAATTATATTATGTTCGACTTAATAATATTCTGAGGAAAAATTGTTTCTGTTTCAATAATGTAACGTATTCAGTGTGTTCTCTATAAATAAGCGAAATGATCTGATGAAATTTCTGGATTTGAACGGAAGATAATTATTTAACTGTCTGTATTTTCATATACTACAAATTAAGAACATTATTGTTTAAATTATAACAATAATATGTTAAGCGCTTAAATATAAATATAAAGTGTAAGGGGATTTAAAAAATTATATAATACATTATGAATACTTTTGACATATTTGTGCATGAATATACACCTCGAAAAGTATCCGGAAATCGTTATATTCCCAGAGAAATAATTGACAGTTTTCACTTTTTTATCCTACGTAACGTATATAAAATGTTGTAAATTTTTTAAAATATAAATCGTTTTGCTTTAAAGCTTACATAAATGAGTGGAAATATAGTAAAATGAAATATAAAAAAAAATCATTTTAGGTTTGATGATACAGAATCTATTTTAATGTGCTTAAATGTTTATATTATTTAAAATATATATATATAAACAGTTCTATATAATAGGTAGTGTTGTCGTTATTGATTTTATTTCATTAGTTAGAAAGAAAATTCTCTATAAGGACATATTGTTATTGATTGTTTTATCGACTCCGTCTTTTACAGCTTCACCTGAAGAAAGCGAAAAAGGTTGTTATCTCGGCTCCCTCCGCTGACGCACCAATGTTTGTGATGGGTGTGAACCACGAGAAATATGACAAGTCGATGAACGTCGTCTCCAATGCCTCTTGCACTACTAATTGTCTCGCTCCCCTGGCCAAGGTCATCAACGACAAGTTCGGCATTGAGGAGGCCCTCATGACCACTGTCCACGCCTACACTGCTACCCAGAAGACTGTCGATGGACCTTCGGCCAAGGTGAAAACAAATTCCCAAAAATATGTATTGCTTTTTATTAAAGCTCAAATAGTCAACAAGCTCAGTTATATTCATAGATATTTATTTATGGTATTTTAAAATATGTTGGCAATAAAAATATTTCAAAATTTAGGAAAAGCACCGTCATTTTATCCTCCTTTATTTGTGCTAGATGTTGTAGATTTTTATTGGATTGCCGATTTACTTAATATACAAATTCAATATCAATAAGCTAGAAGCAAAATTAGTTTTAGGCTTGCATATTCTTTAAATGTAATTTGAGAAATTGTATATAATGCAGCAAAAATAGCGTGTAATAATGCTTATTTATTATAATATTTTAAACGTATTTATTAACTAAGACAGAGTAACTGTCTTTTTATGAGTTTCTTTTTTATGCTAGAGTTGTAATGATACATGGTGATATCTTACTGCGATTAGGCTTTTTTCATTAAATTGTTTCAATATATATCCAAAGAATTACTGATATATACTTTTCTCCATCTTGATTAATACATTACATAGTAGTCTTAACATACTGTATATATCCACTTTTGAAAGCGAGTCTGGTATATGCATTAATTGTATATCTTCAGTTTTATACTAAAATTAATTATATAGGAAGACTGGATTAAACAAGTTAGACATAACCCTTGTATTTCTTGTGTCAATGTCTTATTTTACCGTGCACTCAGATTGCCTTGCTTATTCCAGTAGTTAGTGTAAACATCGACTTTGAAGTATAGGTATAGCAAGTAAAGCTGATTTCTTTTAAGCCTCTCTATAATCAATTAAACAACTTATCCCCTATTTCTTTTGAACCTCTATGCGGTATTTGTAATATTATATCTGAATTCTTATACGTTTGGAACAAAAAGTTTTCGTGCTATGTATGTGCTTGAAATAAATTTATCATACTAAGATGTGTGTCATATAATCTCAAAAATGTCAGAAACAATTTAGTATTTTTCCAGATACTCAAATTTAAGATATAGACGAAAATTCAAGTTTTGACGTCTAGAATAGTGTATTTATTAAGTGTTTACAGACTATTTTGAATGAGCAGATTTTATCCACTCCCTGAATGATGTAATTTATTATAAAATACGCTAAATCTCTTACATTTACTTGTTAGTTATAATATTATAAGTTACAGCTTATTGTATTTTTTTATAAATATATAAATTTTATCTAATTTTTCTTAAGCCATTCAGATATATATGTAGATATAATTTTTGGTTTTCAATTTGAAGTCGCCTAATTGTATTAGACCACAAAGTTAACTTTGGCTGTAGATATTGATACATAAGATATTCATTCAAATTGATCTAAACTTATTTATAATCAGTTTTTTTCATATTAACTTGTTTTAATAAAAATTGCAGTTTTTCTTGTATAATCAATTATATTTTTACCAGTAGCGTCTTAGCATTACTCATACGCATTTTCATATGAGTTGCATATTATGTTGCTCAACTTGTAAATTTCTCTTTATAACTTTTTTTTAAGGTGTTATTACCACGAAATATAAATCTACATCGAATTATTATTATTATTATTTTTTCAATTTCATGCCTACACCGGCTTTATAAACTTTATTTATTAACTTGTCTAAATTATAAATCTATATAGTTGATATACATTTATTATTGTTGTGAGGTTATATTATTCAGTATCTATTATTTGGCCCAAAAAAAGTAGTCTCTATTTAAATATCGATAGACCTGTAGATTAGTGTTACATTTTCTGAAAACTAAAATATCCCCCTTCGTATACTTATCGCATCAATGTATACTTATAGCTCTATATACGATAAGACATGAATCGATGTTTTTATGCAACCTCCACTCTCGCTCTCTCTCAGTTGTGGCGTGACGGTCGAGGTGCCGCCCAGAACATCATCCCCGCTTCCACTGGCGCGGCCAAGGCCGTCGGAAAGGTTATCCCCGAGCTGAATGGCAAACTCACCGGCATGGCCTTCCGTGTCCCTGTCCCTGACGTATCTGTCGTGGATCTGACCTGCCGCCTAAAGAAGGGCGCTAAGATGGACGAGATCAAGGCCGCGGTGAAAGCCGCAGCTGAGGGTCCACTCAAGGGCTATCTGGGCTACACTGAGGATGAGGTTGTCAGCCAGGACTTCCGTGGCGACTCTCGCTCCTCTATCTTCGATGCCAAGGCCGGCATTCAGCTCACTGACAACTTTGTCAAGCTCATCACCTGGTGAGTCTCGGGTCTCTTGTTTGGCGCTGCATTGGTTTTTTGTTTACCATTTAGATTGAGACCGCGTTATTATCTGCACGTCGCGGAATGTTTTATTAAGCTGTATTTACCTTTCTCATATCGATTATTTTGTCTATATTTACAAATAAAGCCAAAACTGCGTCATCTTATACACAGTACTGGAAATTAAAAACTAGAATTATTCTATAATTTATCCATTCAATTTGGTTACATCACTTTTTAAAATAAAATACATTTTATTTGTAATATTTTTTAAAGTACGTTATTTGCTTGTTTAAAATTACAATATTTAGAGATCGTTTCACGTTGTTTTCTTTGTAATATAAAGATAACAAAGTGAAACGTACTCAAACTGTTATGATTCGTACCATTTCCTCTCAATACGTTCATTATATTATATGTATCATTCATAAAGTGTATGAATACTTATCTTTGCGTGTAATAGTTAACTTTTATTAATCTAAGTTTTTCAATTAATGTTTAATTGAGTAAATCCAATCAGAATTGACTTAAACATATTATATTATGTATATTATACAATATTATTTAGTGAACTTTGTATTCGAACTGTTTGTTCGCATTATTTAGTTACTTGTTATTGAATCTATATAAAATTTATGCTTTATCAATATCGTAATATACACTTTTCACAATTCAAATATTTCACAGGCTGTAATTTTGGGTCACCACCAACTTATATTTAGTTAGTACTATTCTAACTTTATGACGTCATATACGTATAAGTGAAGTGTGTATTGATCCAGGGTGCATACTTGACATGAATAAGTGGTTTTCTTCAACGGTTCATGAAAAATGATCATGTAAACATGATATAAATATCACCTATAATTAAATTTTATAAATCAGTGTAAACGATTTTTATGTAATTCGTTTGTGGTGATTATACTTTTCATTTAGTTTAAAGCTTACATTCTCACTTTCTAATTTTAAAATAAACTTTTGAATTATGTATGACGAAACATTAAGATGTGCATTTTGCTATTATTATTGCTAACCTAAAATCAAAATATTATCTTGCTTACTGTTTTGTTTCCTAGTGGTAGAAAACGGAAGAAAAAATCATGAATGAAACGTTTGACCAAAATTGATACTCTGAACTTTCATTTTGTACATTTAAAACTTCATATTTTTAATAAATACACGGAACAACTTTGAGTTTAGATTTATTAATTACTTAACTTTTATAAATAATGTTTTCAGTACTCGTATATATGTACATGAACATGTATCTCTTATCGGAATGTTTGTATAATCATAATGTTATTTAAGTGTGAGTAAGTTGTTTATTACATTTCTAATTGATGATCATTTTACTTATAATATCATCCTAACTCTTCTTGATAATTACTGATATCTCATTGACCTCATTGAGATTCTTTTCACTTGAATTGCATTGATGCCAAAAGAGTTATATAATTATGCTGTACTAGATATTTGTTATCACATATTTATTTAGTCAAAATAATATTTTGTAACATTTTGAAACGATAACTAAATTTTTAGTCATTATTGATTAAATAATTTATAATTTTCGTGGTGTCGCATTTATTGTAACATAAAACATTAATTACCTCCCTATATAATTGGCATTCGAATTAAAGATGTATTATCTGGAACAATATGTAAGTAATACATTAATTATCACACAAACAAAAATTAAAATGTTAGCAAGTTTGCAATCATGAGTTCGTGTCACGAGTTCTGAGAAAATTAATTGCCTAAATAATCTTAGTTAATTTTAATCATGCTGAATAATAATCTTTGAAACCGATCATATTAGACACATTGAAAGATTATTTAGGTTTATATACAGTTCACAGGGTTTATTAATATTATTTTTATCGGTTGTTTCTGTAAAAAACTATATTTTCGTAAAGAAATATATCACGTGGCCGTGTTATGTACCCTATAATATTATTATAAAACGATTCCCTTCGATTTTGTATTTAGTTAAATATTTATATTATTTAATTTTTAGCTATTTTGTTTGCTAGTCTTATCCTTTAATATGTATCTCTTTTTCTAAATGATTTTGTTGAATTAAGTCTTCATAACGCCTCTACAGCTCATGCTATAGCTATTCGAAAACTGTTAATAAACCCTCTTATTCTCTCTTGATCCCGCACAGGTATGACAACGAATACGGCTACAGCAACCGTGTGGTTGATCTCATCACCCACATGTTCTCCAAGGACCACTAGAGACTTCTGGGAAAGACCTGCGAGGTGCGAGCTCAGAGACTGATCTCGTCCAGTCAACACTATATGCTGTTTGAGAATGTTCTCTATGCAGCCAGCGCCTCCATTTCTCACTTTATTTATTTGTTTATTATACACTTAAATTATACTCAATTGTTGCTTTCTAGACATCTTTCTATGTGTGTTTTGTACTACTTACACTATACAACCACTACTAACTACTGAGTAATGTAGGTTCATAAGTGTCTAAGTAATGTTAATAACATGTTCTCTTTACAATAGATTTCTAGTTGTAATGAAATTGTTGCACTTGCTCTAACTCTGTTGGGCTTCTATTTTACTGACAACTTCATCAGCAGTATTGCTAAATGTGACATTCAAAATACACCTTTTCTGTTGTCATAAATTCCCCTTGTTGTTTCTTTTGTCGATTTGGAATTATTATATTTTATAATTATTGAAAATAAATCAATTCATATCAGACTGTAAATAGTCTTATTTTTAAATTAATTATGTTATAGGTAATCAACATTTTTTACATATAATAATAATATATTATTTCATAATTTAAGAAAAAAATTATACACACCAGTTTATAAGACGTTAGTACATGAAACGTAATTATAAAAAATAGCATGCTATTTTTGTCAGACAATATATTATTGAATTTTTCTCCAATCTGTACTCTGAAGTAACATAATATAAAGGACATTTTCTGAGTTTTCCTACTATAATCTTTATCAAGTGATTAAAGTATGGTACTGTGTATTTTTCTTATACAAAATTTCCAAGAGATTAGAAGAATAGTTTAGGATTGAACTAAGCGTTATTATAAAGTATATCAATTTATTTCGTGCTTTAGATTCTTAGAAAAGGGTTCCGTCCACAACGCACGGATGGATGTAAAATACCCTCTTTTGCAATGCATATTTCACTGATCCTAAACTATCCATTTTACTAACCTTTATAAGCATATTTTAGACTAATTACCTAATAATTCTTGTTAAATTTATTTTTAAGACGATACTTATTTAATTAAGGGTTGCTTAATAAACTTTACTCTCGTATATATTTGGATTTCTTACTCAAATGAATATACCATCACAAAAATACACTCAACATTTAATTATTGAAACATTTATGAATCTTTTCGAGTATCAATTTCATATTTTTTTTGGTTTTCCACTAATAAATTGCATTTCTTTAACTCAAACGATATTGTGATTGTCATCCTAAAATACGCCAAACGTAAATTTCTTTTCTAACTTATATGTATATTAAAAAAATGTTTATGCAAGAACGTATCTATTTTGGACATACTGTTATGTTTACATATAATATTTGTAATGTTCGCCTTCCAATATACATAGGTATATGTTCTCAATTATGAACCGCAACCACAACCTCGTAACTAGGCTCAAAGTTGAATTTGCCCGTCTAAAAGGGCCAGCCTATATGTATGTTTAAATTTCGGCCTATTTCACTATATATATGTTTAGTTGTATAACAAAATATTAGGATATTATGAAGTATAATAATCAGTTTACAACTGCGTATTTTGTGTAGTTCTGGAAGATTATTTAAATTTATAATTGTCATTTGTTATGGGTGTCCGTAAAGTAATCGACAAACAGTCCAGTTAGTAAGGAAAATGTTAGAAAACATTTTTT
This sequence comes from Invenusta paracnida, assembly GCA_036023295.1. Lineage (NCBI taxonomy): Eukaryota > Metazoa > Platyhelminthes > Proseriata > Coelogynoporidae > Invenusta > Invenusta paracnida. The sequence continues at coordinate 16,591 of JAYRBW010119190.1, forward strand.
TATTAAAAATAATTAATAATGCTGGCACTAACTCTAATTGATTCATGCTGGCACCACTCTAGCAAATATGCTATTACATAATTTTGACAAATGATTTTATTGTACGTTCATTTGATCTATTTACTTAGACGTAAGCTAAACACTAGTTTCTATAAATATGATATCAACTTTAATAATATTTGTCAAGTATAAATCAAACTCTTGCACATTGAATTTAGTATATACATATACATATATAAAGACGAGTAAATAATACGATCTTCACTAATTAGTATACATGTGTTGTATTTTACTAGAGTTTCTAATTATGCAATCATGAAAAAATGGTCGCATATGTTATATCACATCAATCATGTAAATTAATTAGCACTCACATAATACATTATGGATTATTATGTATTTATTTATTTAGTAGTATAATATATTATGCTATTAACTGATATCGTTAAGCAACAAAAAGAACGTGTATAAATATTAATTATTTGGATTAATACATGTTCATTCACATTATGTATTGCATACGTGATATATTGATACATATCTAAACCTACGGTAGTAGGTTGTTAGCTCATGCAACTCATGCGAGCAACCTACATACAGAAGGTATATTAGAATACCACAAGAACGGTCATTTTTTAAACCGCTACCATTTA